>ML785280.1:194955-211279 GCA_009831015.1 Picea engelmannii
GAGGTCTCATGCTTCAGCTAGAGGAGAAGATCCAAGTCATGGATCAAGGAGTGCAGAAGTTTTTCCACAAGATAGATGCTCTGCAAAGGAAAGGCCTGCCTGGCATGAAAGTCATAAATGACAAATTGATGACGCTCCCTGATTATAAGAAAAGGTTGACCGAAGTGTCCAAGGACAGTTCTAAGTTCGCAGGAATACAAGCAAACATCACAGGAAGAGCCTTCATGGATGCCTTGCAGTTGGATATCAGTATCCAGCATGAAATTAAGCACATTTTAATCGTCAAGCCTACATTTGCTAAGTACACAGACATGGACGAAGTGTACCGGAGATTGCTTAAAATCACAGTGCCAGGTCATATCAGATGGGAAGAACTGTGTGATCTACTGGATTAGTAGATGAACTGTCACTTCCAGTCAGTTGTCCTGTCAGCAGAGGTGGCGAAGACACCTCACCAACGGCCTACCCCTGAAATTCAGTATACGGTTGTGATGAATCATCAAAACGGTTTTTCTTAGTTAAGTTAGTTTTTCTAAAAATAGCATAAACACGTCCTGATCAGTTATGACAAGAGCGTATGTATTTTGTCTTATAAATACTTCATTTTCCGATGTATTGAGGGTTGATGATTGGCACACCCTATTGCTATCAAGCTGTATCATTTTTTAAGAGACTCATCATTAATAAAGAAGAGGCATTTTACAGGATTCTTGCGTATGTTCACTGGTGATGTGATTCCCTGAGTTAATGTTTTCTTTCTCCGTATTTCATTTTATTGTCTGAAATCTAATCTTTATGAATAGCGTTATGTTACAAGATTTATCTCTGATACCCTGTTTCCGATTCTAGAGATTTAAATGTTTATCTTCTAAATATCTTCAATTAGGAGATTCTTAATTGCTTGTTAGTTGAAGTTATTTTCCTCATCTGTTCCTCCATTCATCATTTTAAATACTAAAGATCCAGTGAATGTATTACCTCGCCCTGTGGAAAACTTCTTTGTCGTTTCTGGTTATTTCTCGGATTTGATTTAAACAGACCCCATAGCCCAATGGATGTGTAGTTTGTCTCAACCAACTTTAAAAACCCTTTACAACAAAACCAACGATTTCTTTAACTAGCCTAACATCAGAAAATAAACAAAGCTAAATCATACAGAGAGATCACTCTCTGGAGATGGAAGGGCTAGATCCCATCTCTAAAAGCGGTTGGTTAAGGTTACCTTAGTAAATTTCTTCTTTTTCAACCTCTAGGAAATTTACCGAGTGCTAACAGAGCGGTGGCCGGTCTTAGCTTTTGTAAGTTGATTCACTTTAAGTAATAAAAAGAATGCTTTTCCCGTCCCAATTTATGAATTGTCTATGATTTGATTAATTTATGCTTGATTTCTACCCCTTGAGTATAGAAGTAGCATGCATGCATAGTTGTTGTTTGTCTTGAGTGCAGGTTATATTTGGAAGGAGCATTGCGAGCAAGTAGTCAAGCACAATGGAGGATGAACATCGAACGCCGGTAATAAGGTAGGTGGTCCTTTTCCATGCATTTACTAAGAAAAAGAGATTTAAATCTTGGGATGCAGTTAAGAAAGTAGTTTCTATTCAGTCAAATCTGCATGCAAGTCTGAACCTAGTTTGCTAGTCCGTAGGGTGTTTTTTCCAACAACAATAACCAAGCTAAGGCATATTCCCTCCTTCTAGGGCTCACCTTAGTTGGATCTTATTTAACATCCATAAGATCATTGTTTTGGGGGAGTCTAAAAAAACCATTAAACATCTACAATTGGGCCCCTCGAGATGCTCATCGTTGTTCCATTTTTGAATTAATTAAAATTATTGTTTGGAGATTTTTGAAGGTGGAATTCCTGCATATGTTTTTCTATAACATCTCCCTCATAGACCAATAAGAAAACATTGGTACAAAATGAAAAATAGGGACCTTCAGTGCCCCCTGTTTCTCTCAGCCCCATGGCACAACGTCATCATGCCAATTCCAAGGAACTCTTCTCTCAGCTGGACCAGGAGGTCTACGATATCTAAAATTTAACATAGGCCTTGAAAATTCTCTTGGGTAGCCTCTCTACCCAGGTGATTACCATTATTTAAATATTTTTCCAACATTGTCAGTCACTAGACGAGCAACTACAATACAAAGATAGATCTATTTTAACACAACATGATCACCTTCGAGTCTGCCCCCACTAGATGCGGGTATCTCTATCTATAATTGATTGCTCATATGCAACTTCCTCTCATGAGGTCAATTTCATAATTCTTTACCTAAACTCTCCAATTTTAGAGTTATAAATGGATGATACGGGTGGGAAGGTTTATTCTCTTCCAAGTTAATCACATATAAATGTTTATTTTGGTATTGTCTAGGGTTTTTTACAAAATTTTATGCTGTAAATAAGTTTACTCTGAGAAATTAGAATTTCTCGTTATAAGTAGGTATAACAATCTTATAGGGGCCTCTGTGAACTTGATTTTTGTAAGAATTCACCTCCTTCATAATTTTCTTGTGTGCATTTCCACAACCTTTACTTAATATATTATCTTCTAGTTTCGCTATAAAGAAAATTATGAAGGAAAATTTTCCATGTGATTTTAAATTGCATGTGAAGAAATATAAACCTCTCTTTCCATGGAGCCATTTTTGTAGAAGGAATAAGAAAGGAAAAAAAAATATCTCTTTATGTGGAGGATAAGTTTTATCATTTTACATGGAGAAATTGTTGTAAGGCAGAATAAAAAAAAATGAAATACAAATATCTCTTTAAGTGGAGAATAAGTTTAATCTTTTAGGTGGAGGAATTTTTGCTATGAACAAACAAGGAAATACAAATATCTCTTTATGTGGAAGATAAGTTTTATATTTTTGCATGGAGGAATTTTTGCATGGTGTAAATGAAAAGTGAAAAAGGTGAAAATATTGGTAATTTGCCAAATTATTTGCATGTGAAATAAATCTACACAATCGTAATGCCCAATAATAACAATAATAACAATAATATTAATGATAATAATAATCTAAATAATAATATTAATTTAAATAATATAAAAATAGAAAAAAGATAAATAATAAAAATAATTATTTTATTAATAGAATAAAATAGGAAAATAAGAAAAGATCAATTAAGCAAAGCTAAATTAAGGAAAAACTGAAAATGAGATGAATAATTATTTAGAGACAAGTGTAACCTATGCATGTAACATATTACATGAATGTGTAAGAATAATTTTATATAATGAAGGAAGAGAAGGAAAATGTATATTTTTTGCTTGGGGAAATTTGAGAAAAAATCTTTGAAGCTGGCATAGGTAATTGATTGAGGGCTTGTGGGCTCTCAATGGCAATGTCTGAGGGGTTAGTTGGGAGGAGAGTGTCCCATACATTGTTGTTGTAACAAGCCAGATAAAATCTTGGAGCATAATGGATCGATAGGTATAACCTTACAAGTAAGTCAAGTTCTTCACCTCTTTGGTAAGTTTATCACATTCGCTCATTCTAGTCAATTACGTAATCAAGCATCATGTATTTTTACCTTTTCCAGTTAATAGTTGCAAATTGCTAGATTTATTTCTATTTTTTATTAAATTAAAATTTGTGTCGATACATATAGTATTAGAAATAGGTTGCAACTCTCAAAACCTATAAACATTTTTATGGCCACATGTATTGATTATTATGTTGTTACATAAAATCATTAATATCCCATACATATTTCCTTATTTTGTAGGTACAAGTAAGTTACATACAATAATATGCAATGCAAGTCGCTTTTCATTATTTATATCAAAGAAGTCTAAATATGTAAACTTGTATGGATTTTTATGGTGGTGGATTTCCTAGATAAAGAAAAGAAATTTAAGGCCCACACATGGATGATACGATAGCTTCTCTCAAAACATAAGAGGATGGGGTTTAGACCAATCATTTAGAGTTTTAATAGTTTTATTGTTTCTGGATGTTGGATTCGGGAAACGCACTGAATAAAGAGATGGATATAATAACATGGCCTACACATCCCGGGTTGGATCCTCCAAACCTTTATTGTATGGAAAAATAGGGAATTTCCTTTGTCCCCTTCTGTTGTTGAAATCTCTACACCATTTATTTTCAACAAAATTTAAGTTGCAGAGGTGTTTTCTAAGAAAATTTAGGCTACATAGGTGTCCTCATAACAATGTCTGTGCCATTTCAAGTGATAATGTCCTCAGGATTAGCTCTTCTAACAAGTCTAGTATGGCCTTACTTCCTTTTGATTGAATCTCTGGGGTTCTTGCATGCACTAGTAAACATCCAACGTTCTTCGCATTTTGGTCACAAGGAGGGGAATTCCGGTGTGAGAGTAACTAACACTAATTGATCTTTAGTATCAAGCACTTTCAAGTCATTTTTTGAAGCTTTGATTTGGAAAAAGAGCTTAGTTAGTCTGGAAATGCTAGTAAACAGAATTCAAACAATGTTTAATGATGGTCACCAATTTTTAAGATCGAAATTTATCTATAGTTTCATATTTGTGCCCTTGATCGCGAGCTTAAAGCTTCAAAATAGTATAATTCAACAATCTTGCATCTCCTAGAAAAATTTGAAACAAGCTTTTCAATCCAATGTCTTTATATTAATAGTTCCATCTGTTGTTTCCTTTCCCTAATGCTTCCCATATGGCTACAACAGGAGTGGGTGACACAGTGTAAATGGATCCCTACTAGTTTGTTTTCGCTGTTTACCGTCAAGACAGGGCTTTGAAAGCTAGCCTATCGAGATGATAGCTTGTATAGATTAAGAGTATCTATAGACCTCTCTTCAAGGCTTTGGAAACTAGCTTATTGAGCGGGAAACTTGCGTATAGTGTATCCCGACCTGAAACTCCATTCAATCAGTTGACATATGTAATCTTCATTTTAATTATTATATTCACATTGTCATCCAACAAATGAAAATTTCATCATTTTTTTCATTTACCTCGAAGAGAGGGATCTGAAAGCTCTCTTAACGAGCCGATAGCTTCTAAAGATAAGAACACCTGACCTCAAACTCCATTCCATATATTACTTCTAGTCGATAGGGGTGACGTGCTCTGATGAATTTCCATTTGAGGTACTCCCTGCTTTTCAAAATTTGGTTTCAATTTAGTAGATTGGCATGACTGAAACACTCACATGTGTTATAACAAACATTACCAGTGGGAAGATCAAAACTTTCTTCGTTTCCAAAAGTAGTTCACAACAAAAATCTTCATGAAAAGTTTTGTCAATCTTAGCAAACTGACCACTACAAACTTAAGATTTGCAAGTAACATTGGAGGCTTATGAAGCAATATGACCACTACAGTGCAAATCCGCTAAGAAAAAGATAGTGGCTTATAGAGGCATATAAGCAATGGTTCATTTCTTGAAAAACTATTTGTGAATGATGTATAATATTTTTTTTGCAAAAATTCTTTGAGGGACTGTTATTGTTGGCATTAGTGCTACGCTTAAAATTTTAGAATAACACATATATGTTGCTACCCGGTCGGATTCTAACACACACACATATACTTCTTAATATTTTAAACTAGGTTAAGAAAGGCCTAATCACTCAAATCAAATTAAGAAATAGATTAAAAAATTAAATATTAGACATAAATTTTAATTCATGTCCAATAATGTATATCTTAAATTTATGGTGAAACAATGGTGTAACTCGTCATTTCACATGGTTATATGGTTAATTTTTACCATATGTGATGGAATTTCAAGTTTTTAAATATAAACTTTTAAACTATGGTAAATATAAACTTTTAAAATTATGGTAAATATAAACTTCTAAAATTATGGTGCTAAGAAAAATATAGAATTATTGTAGCGGAAACTCCACTTTCCAAACCACGTGGCATTGCTAGTGACAATTCAAGCATGTAAAATTTTTGCATGGCCTCCACGCTCCTACTGTCCATGTTCTATATGTGTTTCATGCTCGACACCACACAGATAATTCTATCGGGAAAGGAGCTTCACCCCGAGAGTGAGTTTGTGAAACCATTATCATATATGCCTTAATTGAGCGAGTTATAGAATAACATGACTACGCTCTCCATAGGTATTCAACAGTTTGGAGAATGGCATCAGCGAGTTGGCTGACATCATGGAGGGTGCAGGCATGCGATTCAGCAGGTTGGACAATGGCATCAACGAGATGGCTGACATCATGGAGGTTGCATGCATGAGATTCAGTAGGTTGGAAAATGCCATCAGCGATTTGGATGACATCATGAAGGCTGTAGGCATGGTTTTTACCCAAGATTACAAGGACAATGGATATCTTTCATGACCTAAATCCATTATTCGGGGTTTTGTTTCCCTCATACCATATTCTGTTCTTTTCATTGGGGTATGTATGCAGATGTATGAAGGAGAGTATCAAATAGCTAGAGAATCCCTTGATAAGTTCTTTAAAGGATGAGTTCTTTTCAACTTCAAATGGTGACCTAGAATACCAAAGTACTCTATCATTAAAAAAACAATACCAAAGTACTCTATCATCCAAAAAAATAGAAGAGCTAATCCCTGTCTTCATGGTTTTCTAAAAATAACAAAGGAAAGGACCACTTTTACAGAATCGACCAAGGAGCCAACAACATGAACATCTTCGTTGGAGCGAGGTAGGGCATAATTTATGACCTATTCATTCGCAAATTTATAGGAAAGGATGTTAATTAATTCATCGATTCCCCTTCCATTCATTCCCATAATAATTTAAAAGTCTTTCGATTAGATTTCATAAATATGGATTTCTTGTCTATAGAGGACATTGATTTTTCTTATAAATAGAAGGTGATAAGGTCGTTTGAGCATTTGCAGGGAGACTACTACATTGCCTCGACATTTCTGGTACCATGTCCTTGAACCCAACAAACAATTATTATGTTAGTTGATTATACCACTGAAATTTAGCTGGATATGCCATCTGTAAACCTTTTTTTAGATCAATTTTAGTGAATCCAGCATTATTTCCTAATTGTAGTTTGAATATAACTCGTTGTAGAGTGTCAATGACTCTTTATCTTCAATCGATTGGGTGATTTAAAATCCATATATACCTATGTTGAGAACTCTTTGTCTACTTGTTTCTATTTTTTTATAGCACTTTGACAACCACCTACATTACATCGACCATAGAATATACGCCCAAATCCTCCTCTGCCAATTTTCCTTTGAAATATTGTATAAGTTATCCATAAGAATATTTGTTTTCCAAATTCATAGAATGCATCTGTCAATATAGTCCAATTTGCCTAAATATTTGTTCTCTAAATTCATAGAATGCATATATCAATATAGGCCAAGTTTCCTTCCAAAGATTGTATGAGTTCTTTGTAAGAATATTTGTTCTCCAAATTCATGGAATGCATCTGTCAATGTAAGTGCATTAACATGAGAATGTTTTATATAAATTGAAGTTTGAAATTTATGTATTAAAAGAATTATTTGAAAATGCATCAATTTTAAAAAAAATTAAGAATGCATAGATGTTAACATGGAAATGCAAAAATGCAAAGCATTACATATTTATATAAATTGAAGTTCAAAATTCATGGATTAAAATAATTTCATATTTATAATGATCAAGATTGATTAGAGACTCGATTAAAGCCTTACATGTTGTTTGTTGTCCTCTCCATCTAGTGTAGTGAAGGGTAAGAAGAAGCATGATGTCATTCCAATTTGTTTGAACAAGTAATGGGATAGAAAAAACCTTCTTGTTGAGCTAATTCAATAAGCTAGTTTGTTCAACAACATCATATTTTATTTTAGAACACCAAGGCTTACATGTCCATGTAGGTGCATGGTTGTGTAGGTGGAAGCTCAATAGCATAAAGAAAATGGAATTGACAATGGGCCTTATGGAGTTGAAATCATAGAGCTTATGGAGATGACAATGGGTCATTCTTCGACACTTGAAAAACATAACATTAAAAAAACAAAAAAAGAATTTATGTGCGGAAAAATGAGAATGTTAGGAAGTAATGCTAGATTTATTTCTAGCATTACTTGATATCCTGGAAAATTATTAGTGAATGTATACCTTAAACTAAAGTTTATATGGAAAATGTGAAGTTGTGACGCAGACCTATCAGCCCTCGGACTGAGATCCTCTCACATGATCGTTCTTTATCTCCCTCGAGCCAAATCGGCTCTTTAGATTCCTTGCTGGAATCACAAATTATCGATCCATAGGTCCTTTCGAAAGATTCCCTATGCAAGTATCACTAGGCACGAGCTCTGCCTTTTCGTTTGACCACAGCACTATGACCAAGGCCCAATTCCAAAGGCGCTTGTTGCAACTCGCAACTCGCGAGTTCGAGAGTCGAAACTCCCAACTATTCCTTCCCAATCTCGCGATACCTAAGATCACAAAATGGGTATAGCTCCCTTCTGTCAGCACCCTCCATGCGTGACCACTGGCTAGGCTTAAATGCCAGCGCCTCTCGCAACTCACACCTTCAAGAGTTCGTGGGGTGAACTCTCGTGCCCTCCTGTTGCGATCTCCCGAGATGCGATAAGTCAGCGTCAGGTTGACTCCTCCCTTGATGCTTTTCGCTATTCACAACCTCGCAGGTTGAAGCATCGGGCCTTCGTGCTCTTATCTCGCGAATCTCCGAGATGAAAGAAATCAACAGAGCACTGACTCCCTTCTCTAGGCGACGCATGTCTGCCTATCTATCATATGGACCCCACCTTATGGCTCTCCCACGTGTCCATACAAGCCTTCGCTCTCGGCACTTCAAGACTTCTGATGTCGAAAGTGACCCCTCTCAACCTTCGAACCCTTGAATGCATGATAGGCGATGGGGTTCTTGATCCAATGGTCCTCTCGTTATTTGGATCTAATGGTTGTCCTCGCTCCTCGCGATTTAACAACTTCATGACCTGGAGCACCCAACCTTTGGGCTCTCACCTTGCGAACCTCCGAATTCACGAGATCCTTTGATCTCTGTCACTTGTCCTCCTCAGATGGATGGTCTCGATATTCTCGCGACTTCACCACTCACGAAGTCCAGGACTTCCTTCTTTGAACCCTGATGTATGAATCCCCAATATGGGCGATCTCGCGACACGTGTCTGCTCCCAGACGAATGGTTCAGATCTAATCTCACCTGTTCGGGATTTCTAATCTCAAGTGCCCAGACTCTCATCCTCCAGACTCCTGAACTCCCGAACATCGATATCCTGATACAACCCCTTCAGGACTTTTTCTCTGCGTGAGGTCTAACCCTCGTGCAACTCTCGACAGATCTAACAGTTGTCGACTGTTTAGACCAAGATCTGATGGCTCAGACCTGTCTTCCCCTACACCTTTCCTACACTACCTCTTGGACACGAATCCACGGTCCAGATTCTCTCGGTTGATCCCTAAAGCAACCTCTTGCTGAGTGCTCAGGGTGTTCAGCAACCCTACGAAGATCCTTCAGTGGACTCTTCCCCAATCACAAAACTCAACAGAGTTACCTTCTTCTCTGTGCCTATCTGCACCCTTTCTCAATGCCCTCCTGGCAGAGTATCAAGAATCCTCAATGATTCTTTCTTCTATCTGAACTCACAGCAGAGTTCTTCCTCTGTGCACTCCTTGCACTGGATCAATGCCCACCTGGAAGAGATTTACAAAACTCCTCAGAGCTTCTATCTTCTTTTGAACTCACAACAGAGTTCCTCTGTGCACTCCCTTGCACCTGCTCAATGCCCACCTGGAAAATATTTACAGAACTCCTCAGAGATTCTGTCTGCAACTGTGTTTCTCCACAGCCTTGCCTCCTGAGGTGTTTAGCAACCTCAAAGGTGTTCCTCCAAGTTAATGACTTCAACTTCTGTGCCCATCTGGCTCATCTTTTTCTGAATCCACAGAGTTAAGAAGTGCATCTATGCACTAGTATTCAGAGACCGCGGTACTCTGTAACGCCCTCCTGGCATGAAACCACAAAGAACTTTTCAAGCCTAAAAATCAAACAACTCCCTGCAAATGTCTAGCATACATATACAACATAAAAGAACACAATGAAGCATCCACATCACACTGAAAACATGTAGGAAAATCTGCTTTGGTTTATATTAATGTAAATGCCTCTTTACAAAGGTGTCTCTGAGCTCAGACTTTAACAGAGTCTTGGCTCTTTCTCTTTTGCCCTCTCCTTCCTAAAACTATTACAAAATGAGATCGAAATTGATCTTTTACAAGAGGGGCTCTTCGAGCTCTTCCCTCCAATCTACCTACCCTATTCAATGGCATTGAATGGATTGTCTAGTCCACAAATTGGATCTAGATCTCAGCCTTCAAAGCATTAAAGGCCTATCTACTCTACGCCTGTGCAAAGCATGGCTTCACGACTCACCAGCCTAAAAACATTTAATTACATTCAATTTCAAAATTGAAAACGAGGGCTACGCCTCTCTTCATCCTTGAATGCATTCTCTTACGTGGCTGGCTAGCTGGCTGGATAACGTGGAGAGATGCTCCTGCATCAAGTTGTGCCTTAGCAAGAGGCCAAATAAGACCTCCAAGTTCAAACATACCATACAAATTAAAATACTCTTGAAAAAATTGCTAAATGCTTATCAAAAATTTAGGATAAAATGTTTTGAAATACCTACATGTTAAATGTTTACAAAAAATTTAGGTTAAAAGGTTTTGAAATACGTGCCAGACTAATTGAAATTTAGTGAACCGATTACTATATCCCTAGCCTAAAGGTGGGGGCTAATAAGTCTCCCTCATGTGTTGGTTGCTACAATGCTTAGGTAGATCAATATTCAATACCTTATGTTCAAAATTTGATGTTTTGGTTATTTATAATAATAATAATTTAATTTTCTGGTAATTTCCAAGTCAAACATGAAATTGGTAGATGAGATCCCTTAGTTTGTGGGAAAGGAACCCTCTCTATTTAGTGATTTCAGTGTTAAATTATATAGAAGTATGCATACCCTATGTAACATCCCCAACCACCCATAGGCCGGAGAATGCTAACTTCAAGCCCCACCCTTGGACTACTTTCCCTTACCAATATGTTCTTATATAGTAAGGACGCATAAAAGAAAAGAATTAACAACATGAAAAACAATATCCAACAAGCATGCATAAACTAAGATTCATTTAAAGAGTAAAAAGAATACACAACGCAATACATTCATATACTGATAATGAGATCACAACGAAGAGCACTTATCTTTATAAAGACAACACCAACTGGTTGCAGACCAAGGACGTTCCACCCAACCGTAGACACTACTACTCCAAATCTCAACAATAGTGTCACCCTGAGTCGGGGCTATGAATCCACAAGGATGGTTCCAGAGTGTCGCTAGGCCTCCCAAACTAGTCAGTACTAAATCTCTCACCGACTTCCCAGCACTCACAACAATCCAAGTACCCAACTCTCTTCTACCCAATCCAGACCACCCCAAAGAATGGACCTCCACCCTTCTCTGCCACGCAGTTCCTCAAGAAGTCCTTCTCCTTCCATGGCTCTAGCACAACTGGTCTAGAATCTCAATGCTAGAACTCTCAGGGCTCACAGCCGTGAAAAAAATAGGGCACAAGCCAACGCATCTTAGACATGTAGGCCTCGGGTCATGGCTAGATTACACCAGCCACCACTACAACCACCAATATCGTGGCTAATCTTTGGTAGTTACTTTCCCTTTACCAAGTCAAGATGAAAGTGAGGATGGATCAATAAATGAGTAAGTGATTGAATGAAAAATTCAAGAGGGAAAGAATGGAATGAAATGAAGAGTTGAAGGAGCGATCAAGCCAACAACCAACTCCACAGTCAGACTAGGGATGGGTTTAAGTATTTTCGTGGGGAATCACAAACCTCCTGGCCTTCCCCAAGAAACTCACGTAATTGATCCCCTCCCTTAGACAAAAAGTGTAATTAAAATAGGAATAAACATTCCCTCAATCCCCCCCTCTTGTGGAACCATAGCCCCCTATAACTCTAGTCCTTGTCTGTCTAGCAGCCATTGATGTGTTTATTATTAATAATGATCAAAACATTACATTTCTTGGGCACGCTGTCCCTTTAAGTAATTGTTTTGGCACTCTGGCCTCTCATCATTGTAACAATACATTATTCAAAATGGGGGTTCGAAACCCAGGGTGTTACATCCCCTCCCCCTTATTTTGGCACTGTCCTCAGTGCATATACAAAATAGAGATCAAAATCTCAAAACTATTCAAAACACCGCGGGTACTCTACCTGCATGGCATCTTCATGCTCCAGGTAGCATCTTTAGGACCGTAGAAGGTCCACTAAAATTTTACCAGCTCTATAACCCGATTCCGGAGAATTTTGACCTTTCTATCCAATATCTACATTGGCTGAACTTGAAATTCTCCCTCTGTCTCTACCTGAATCAGATTCCAATCAATAACATGGTTAGGATCATGTACATATTTCTTGAGTAAAGAGACATGAAATACATTATGCACATTCATGGAAGCAGGCAATGCAAGCATGTATGCAACTGGCCCTATTATGTCCAATATTTCAAATGGACCACATAATATGGTTGTTATCTTTGTACAACTACCCAATTTAAAAGAGATTTTCTTTGGTTGCACCCTCAAAAGTACATGCTCTCGTACTTTAAATTCTCTATACGTATTCTTCTTATCTTCATAAGCTTTTTGTCTATCCTGAGATGCCTTTAAATTTTTCTTGATCTTAACCATCTGGTCTTACATCTCCTCGAACAACTCCAGCCCAATTACCACTCGATCTGTTGGGTTGTGCCAACTCACTGGAGTATTGCATTTCCTACCATATAAGGCTTCAAATGGGCTCATTCTCAATGAAGATTGGTATCCATTATTTTATGGAAACTCAACCAAGTGTGAGTAATCTTCCCACTTAGATGGCTTATCCATCACATACATTCTAAGCATATCTTCAATCACTCAGTTGACCCTGTATGTTTTCCCATCTTACTGTGGATGGTATGATGTGATAAGGTTTATATTGTGACAAATCCTTTAAACAATCCCCTGCAGAAATAAGAGGTAAACTTGGTATCTCTATCCGAGATAATTTTTCTAGGTATCCTAGGCAACCTAGAAATTTCCTTCATGAACATTTCTGCAATATTAGTTGTTTTATGTGTTGTTTTTACAAGAACAAAATGAACATCCTTTGTTAATTTGTCAACCACCACCATGATTGAATCATGTTTCTTTGTTGTCCTGGGTAATTTAGTTATGAAATCCATGGTTATCACCTCCCATTTCTTCTATGGAATTGGCAATGGATGCAACAAACCTGTTGTGTGCCTATGTTTAGCCTTCACCTTTTGACATTCCATACATCGAGCGATGTAATCAACAACATCCTTTTTCATTCCCAGCCAAAAGAATTGGCTTCTTATGACTATAATCATCTTCTGGTAACCAGGGTGTCCAACATAAGGAACATCATGCATTTCCTTCAGTACCAAATTTCTCAGTTCTCCAGAGCCAAGAACATAGATTCTATTCTTATGCATGAGTAAACCATCTTCATTTATCTCATACTCTTTTATTTTCTGTTTTATATCTCCTTGTTGTAATCTTTCCTTTACTTGTAGGTAATGTTGATCTGTAATAAGACCATCTAAAATTATTCTTTTCAAGTATAACTGATGCATACTGACAACAATAGCATGCATGAGATGAAATCTTCTACTAAGACCATCAACAACTTTATTCTCCTTTCCCTTGATATGCTTGATATCGAAGTCATATTCACTTAAAAATTCCATCCATCTTGTTTCCCTGGCATTCAAGGTCGGCTATTCAAAAAGATACTTCAGGCCAATGTGGTCTGTCCTTAATTCAAATTTCTTCCCCATGAGATAATTCCTTCACATCCTCAAGGTGTGAACAATGGTAGCAAGTTCCAAGTCATTAGTGGCATCGTTCCGCTCATGTTCCTTAAGCTTTCTAGACTCATATCCAATGACATGTCCATTTTGCGTGAGGACTCCCCCAAGTCCTTCCTTACATGCGTAGGTACATACCACACAACTTTCATTTGGGTCAACAATCTTTAACATATGTGCACTAGTAAGTAATTCCTTGAACATATTAAAATTATGTTACACTTAGGTGTCCATTGAAATTTAGTTCCCTTCTTTTGCAAAGAAGTGATGGGATGAACAATCTTAGAGAAACCTACTATGAACCTTCTGTAGTAACTGGATAATCCCCTAAAATATCTAACCTCTGCCACATTTCTGAGTGTTGTCCATCCTCTAATGGCTTCAATCTTCTTTGTATCTACTGCTATGCCCTATTCTGAAATAATGTGTCCCAAGTAATGGATCTGCTTTTGATAAAAAGAACACTTACTCAACTTGGCATACAATTGATGTTCCCTCATCATTTGCAATACCAGTCTTAAGTGATGTTCATGCTCCTCTTCAGACTTAGAATAGATAAGTATGTCATCCAATAATACTATGAAAATCTTATCCAAATAATTACTGAATATGCCATTCAATAAGCACATAAAGACAATTGGTGCATTGGTCAGTCCAAAAGGCACCACTACAAATTCATAATGCCCATACCTGGTCCTAAAGGTTGTCTTATGAATGTCTTCTTCCTTGATTCTTACCCAATGATATCTTGCCCTCGGGTCAATCTTTGAAAATATCATTTCTCATCTTAGCTGATCAAATATTTCGTCAGTTTAGGGTAGAGGATACTTGTTATTTATAGTATACTTGTTCAACTGTCGAAAGTCAATACACAAACTCAAGGTTCCATCCTTCTTTTTGACAAAAAGTATCGGTGCTCCCCAAGGTGAAACACTTGGACGTATGTACCCTTTCTTTAACAATCCCTCCAACTACATTTGTAATTCTTTTAACTCTGGTGTGCTCATTTTGTAAGGTGTTTTTTGACATCGGGGCAGCTCCTGGCACTAAATCAATTGAGAAATCTATCTCCCTCCTTGGTGGCAATCCTGGTATTTCTCGGAATACATATTCAACTTCCTGTAGTATCAAGAAATATTCAAGGCTTGGCCCCTTTGTATTATATGTCTTTTCCACATGAGCTACATACAATTGACATCCTTCCTAAAAAACCTTTTCAGTTGTAAGGCTTAAATCTCCCTTATAGAGACAGGTCTTGGAACTCCTTTCACAGTGTTCTGATTTCCATCTTCATCAAGATAGCCAAATATCTTGCTAAGACAATCTAGGATAGCATGATGCTTGTCCAACCAATCCATTCAAATTAGAATATCATAAGACCCCAATGGTATGATATTTAGATCAATACTAGTATTCACACCATTAAGACTTATGGAACAACTTTTGACCATATCTGATGCAGGAGCATCGCTCCATGTCAGCCAGCCAACCACGTCAACGCGCATGCATTCATATGCTAAAAGGGAGGCGCAACCTCATTTGAATTTGAAATGAATGTAAATTTAATGTGCTTAGGCTGTTGAGCCATGGAAGTCATGCCTTTGAGCAGGTGTTAGGTAGATCGGCTGAGATCTAGATCAAGATGCTGGACTAGACAACCATTGATTGTAATTTATTAAAGTAGGTGAACCTGGAGGTAAGCGCTCGATGAGCCCCCAGGTAAAAGAGATTTGATATCTCATTTTGAGTTAGATAGATGGTAGAGTAGAGAGGAGACAAAGAGAGCTTAGGAACACATTGTAATTATAGGCATTTGCCATTTGTTAATATAACCAGAGCAGTTTTTGTTGCATATTCTGTATATATGGATGTCTGTGTGTGTTCCCTATGTATGCTATGAATGTATGTTATGTAGATGCATTCTGCAGGAGTTTGTGTGATTCAGTTGAGGTCTTTGAGGTTTCATGCCAAGAGGGCGTGACAGAGGACTGCGGTCTCTGAATACCAGTGTACAAAGGATGCACTTCTAAACTTTGAGGAGTCAGACAAAGACGTGCTGAGGCATAGGACTGAGAATCAAAAACCTAGGAAGAGGAAGACCTCAAGGTTGTTGAATACCTTAGAGGCAAGGCTATGTAGTAGAAACAAAGTTGCAGACAGAATTCTACTGTGAATTCTATAGAGCTCTGCCAAGTGGGCATTGAGCGTGTTTACAGAGGTGCACAGAGGAAGGAACTCTGCTGAGAGTTCAAAGGAAGCTGAATCATTGAGGATTCTGGGAATCTCTGCCAAGTGGGCATTGAGTAAGTGCATAGGTGCACAGAAGAAGAACTCTACTGAGAGTTTGAAGAAGACCAGAATCACTGAGGATTCTGAGGAGCTCTACCAAGAGGGCATTGAGTAGGTACAAGGAGTGCACAGGAGAA
>ML785280.1:245296-264599 GCA_009831015.1 Picea engelmannii
TGGTCTTGATGATATCTGTTAGTGTCATTCCTATTTAAGGGAGGTTTGAATCCTTTCCTCCTCTGATCAGACTTTTCATTCTTTCTATCCTTCCAATATTTCTGTAGGGATTCTCTTCCCTAGCCTTGCTCATACAGGTGTTTAGCCTTCCTAATGGCCTCAGTCAAGGTCTTGGGTTCATTATACTTGATATTATCCTTATAAAAGGCTAGTAGTTCACTTAGAAATATTTGTATTACCTTACATACTTTAACAATGCCAAGAAATTCTTCTCATACTCTGCCATAGTCATGCTTCCCAATCTGAGTTCAAAGAACTCCTACATTTTCTTGTCATAGAAATTCTCTGAGAGGTACTCCTTCTGGAAGTACTTCTTGAACTGCTTCCAAGTGATCCTACTTTCATTAATATGCTCCACTTGCTTTAGTTGATCCCACCACACTGGATATTTCCCATGTAAATGGTAGGTGACAATCTTGACTTTCAGGTTTGAAGAATAGTTATGCAACTGAGAATATCTAAGGAGTCCCAGCAACCATGCTTTGACATCATCTTCCCTTGGGAGTTCCTAGTCTCCGGACTGCATGATCTATTGCCACATGGAGAAATACTGGAAGTGGACATGTGGCCCAATCAGGTGGGTGACACGTGTCACGTCCTAACTGACATTTCAATCATCCACATTCTCAAAACTTACTGACATGTGGAAAGCATCCCATGTGTCCACGTCATCCCTAGTGATGTCCACAAGAGATGTCACTTCAGAAATTCTAGGGTCCACATCACCTCCTCGTGACGTCATCAAGCCCCACCACTTCATCTCTTCGGGCTCCGAGACTTCAAGAGTTTCCACACTAGCACACTTCCAATTCTCCTGAACTCCAAATTCCTGAAC
Source organism: Picea engelmannii (assembly GCA_009831015.1). Lineage (NCBI taxonomy): Eukaryota > Viridiplantae > Streptophyta > Pinopsida > Pinales > Pinaceae > Picea > Picea engelmannii. The sequence continues at coordinate 246,192 of ML785280.1, forward strand.
TGGCCAATTTGTCGCGATGTGTCTCCCTTATCGGATGGTCCGTAAAAGCTCCAGACTTCAGGACTTTGGGAATCTCAACTCTCAACTTTTTCCAAAATGGTTTTATCTAAAGCTCGCGATATACTAACACGTGTCTCCCACATATTGATTGCTACGATTTCTTCGGGTCTTCGGACTTCAGAGAACTCAACTTTCAACCTTCTCTTTCCCCCGAAGTGCGTGGATTTTGGTCGTGGCTCTGGGAATCTCAACTCTCAACTTCTCCTCGCTTGATTTTTCCTGGAGTTCTTTCACCTGGAGCACACGATTAGTTGACACATGTCCTCCTACAGATCGACAGTCCCTCACTACTTCATCTCTTTGGAGGTTCGATGCTCGAGTACTAACCCTCCTTTCACCCTGCAATTCTCTTGACACTGACACGTAACCTCTTGGTGAAACCAGGCTTTGGACTGTGGGACCACCTTGGGAAATTATCTCTCATGCAACTTGGTTCCCCGCAATGCCTCCTGGTTGTTGATCTGCATTTCCAATGGGATCTTACAGCTGTGACTTTAACCCTTTCCTCCTTTTCATCGAAGGACCGTTTTTCACTTGTCCCCTGGTACAACGATCCCACATCTCTCTTTCTCCCGTAGTGGTGATCGTCCCTGAATCTGAAGGGGACAGTCATGATTTTTCAGACCCCTTACAACAAATCTCTGACGTTCTATCTCTTGCATAGATTCTGCATCACCATTCCTCCTGAGATTTTCAATTTCATGGTCAGAGTTCGAACTCAACCACGATACTCTTACCAATAGGCCTGGCCCATACCGGCCCAGTGTTTCAACTTGGCTATGATACCAATATGTAACATCCCTAGCCACCCACAGGACAGGGAATTCTAACTTCAAGCCCCACCCCTGGACTACTTTCTCTTACCAATACCTTTTTATATAGTAAGGACACATAAAAGAAAAGAATTAACGAAATGCACAAAAATATCCAGCAAGCATGCATAAACTAAGATTCAGTTAAAGACTAAATAGAATACACAGCAAAATACATTCATATACAGATAATGAGATCACAACAAAGAGCACTTATCTTTATGAAGACAACACCAACAGGCTACAGACCAAGGACGTTCCACCCAACCGTAGAAACTATTGCTCCAAATCTGAGCAACAGTGTCACCCCCGAGGCAGGGCTATGAATCCACAAGGATGGTTCCAGAGTGTTGCTAGGATTCCCAAACTAGTCAGCACTCAAGCTCTCACCAGCTTCCCAACACTCACAACAATCCAAGTACCCGACTCTCTTCTACCTAGCCTGTGCCACCTAAGAGAATGGACCTCCACCCTTCTCTACCATGTAGTTCCTCCGACAGTCCTTCTCCTTCTAGGGCTCCAAGATAGCTGGTCCAAAATATCAATGTTGGAGTTCTTAGGACTCCCATCTATGAATAAAATAGGGCATATGCCAACATATATTAGACATGTAGGCCTCAAGTCATGGCTGAATTACACCAATGACCACTACAACCAACAATACTGTGGCTAGTCTTCAACAGTTCCTTTCCCTTTACCAGGTCAAGAAGCAGGTGAGGATGGATCAATGAATGAGTAAGTGAGTGAATCAAAATTATGCGATGGAAAGAATGGAATGAAATGAAGAGGTGAAGGAGAGATCAAGCCAATAACCAACCCCACAATCAGACCAGGGATGGGTTTAAGTATTTTTATGGGGAATCAAGAACCTCCTGGCCTTCCCAAAGAAGCTCATGTAACCAAGACCTTTCCTTACACAAAAAGGGTAATTAACATAGGAATAAACATTTAAACCCTCAAGCCCCCCCCTCTTATGGAACCATAGCCCCCTATAACTCTAGTCCTCGTCTGTCTAACAGCCAATGATGTGTTTATTATTAATAATGATCAAAACATTACATTTCTTGGGCATGCTAGCCCTTTAAGTAATTTTTTGGGCACTTTGGCCTCTCACCATTGTAACAATACATTATTCAAATTGGGGGTTCGATACCCAGGTTATTACACCCTGCCCCCTTTGTATTTGAACTTATTACTTCGTATTTGAACTTATTACTTCTTAGGAAAAATCACATGTTCTTAACCATTAAAAAACACATGTTATCTAATACTTTTATTAAGATCATTGCAAAGCAAATATTTTATTTATGTACAAAAATAAACTTAAAATAATGTTTTATGACAAATATATATGCAACTATTTTATTTATGTACAAAAATAAACTTAAACTAATGTTTTATGACAAATATATATATATATATATATATATAAGACCAAAGGGAGACAGTTATTAATTTGTACCTAACTTGATTACTTTAATAGACTAAATGTGTTTTTTATCCAATTCTCTTAAATATTAAAAAAAAATCAATATGATTTGTGAATATGGAAGGGCAACATCCAAAGATATACACTTTTTTTCCTAGTGTATTGAATTTGATATTTTTCAATACTTTTACGGTCAAAACAATTATATAAAAATCATATAAATTGGAATATATATATTTTTTTGTACGGGAAAAATTTCTCTTTATATTCAAAAAGATATAAAATTTTACATTCAACAACCATTTCTGTTTCTGAAGCAGAATGCTTGTGATTATTGCGCTATTCTTGTCGCATTGTATCTAACTAGGAAGACTCCCTATCCATTTTCAAAATCTTCCATCCTCGGAACTAAAGGTGTATCTTCATAATTACAAAAAAGAACTCAGAAAGAAAACTGCTTTTTTCTGCAACCACTTCTCTAAAGCGTCAAAAAGAAAGTGGGGGCCTCATTGCCATCCTCCCATTGAGAGTATCTTATTTGACCAAGGGGCCTGGACAGCGCTTTTTTTGACATGGTGTTTGCTTCCTTATTATCTTCTCTATAAATGTGTGCAAAAGATAGGCTCCTAAAGTACCGCAAGGCTTCTAGAGTTCTTTCTTTCCCGCACCCAGAACAGCCATCTGGAGATCAACCTTCCCGTTGAACCAGTCAACAATAGCTTTGGAATCCCCAAGTACCAGCATCTCATTGATGTCCATTCTTTGACCCAAGATGAGCGTTTCCCACACCCCCATAAGTTTTGCCTTTGAATTAGTGTCTTGCCCTTGTCCACAATTGAGGGTCCACTGGAAAAAAAATGGTTGTTTAATAGGAACTCCCCCAGCCCCACAAAGTCTGCCTCCTTGTTGCGCAGCTCCATTAAACTAGGCAATGACTCTGTCTGTCGGGAGTTTTACCTTTGAGATGCGCATGGGAAGGTCTTTTACTCGATTTCCAAAGGTGTTCGTCGCTGCCATGGTTTTTTTGACCACCCGAAGAGTCGATGGGCACGCCTCTTCAAAGATTGCAACGTTCCGAACTGTCCAAATATTCCAGCAGAGAACGGTTGGCAGTGAAGGATATGAATTGTAAGTAGTTTTCCAATTGTTAAAGCAATAGCTCGTCGATGTACCTGTCCACCTCTCTGGAAATTTTAAAATGTGTGAAACTTTATTTCAAACAACACGAGTAAACGTACAATTCACAAATAAGTGAAGAACTGTTTCACAATCCGATTTGCCGATTTGCACAGAGCACATCGGCTTGGTCCCGCCCATCATCGGGCCTGTAGATTTTCCCACACGAGAATTTTGTTTTCTGTCAGTAGCCAGATAAAAAGATTGATCTTCATGGAGCAATCCCACTTCCACTACTTTTTCTTCCAAGCTTCTCTTTTTTTCCACAGAACTTGGCAGCAATCGCATTATAAGCGTTTTTTACAGTAATCTTGCCAGTGTTGTCCCCTCTCGTCCACATGAGGACATTCAGACACTCCTGGAGAATAATGCCTGCTCCTGTAAGATTCTGTCTGAACTGATCCAACTCGGCCTCGTGTTCACCTTCGAGCTCTAGGGTGGAACCTTTCATCCATTTTTCGCCCAACATTCCCCGGTTTTGAGTATTTTTTACTTGAAACAAAAAATATATCCCTTTACTATGTAATCGGTCCAGGAGAGAAGGAGAAATTAAAGAATTATTACCCTTTCCCAGGATGGTATCCTGTCCAAGATATATTGACGTTCTGGAGACTAGATTCCACGCAATCCACTGGAGTATGATCGGGAGCGTGTTTAAGAGGTTTTTACACGTCTGTGAGCCTCTCGATGGATTTGTCGAGGCCGATCTTAGCCAAACATGAACCTGTTCATGAGGGAGGTATTTTTCTTTTATTACCTTGCTCCATAAACCTAGAGCCATCAGAACTCTCCATAAAGTATTCGCTGATAACGCGTTGTAAAAGATGTGCAAGTTCCTCATACCCCACCCTCACAAAGATTTGGGTTTTGATACCACCTCCCACCTGCATAGATGGTATCTCCTATTCTGCTTGCTTCCAGACCAAAGGAAGGAAAATATCAGTTGTTGAATATTCTTTAGAACAGATAGGGGGATGTGTGCAAGGGCCATCCAATACATAGGTAAGCTTTCCAGGACAGCCTTGATTAAAATGAATCTTCCTCCCAGTGTTAACATTCTATTACACCAGTGATGAATTCTGTGTTCGAATTTTTCAATCAACCTTCTCCAGTCCTTTGCAGTATAGCTTGTTGGATTTATGTGGAACCCTAGGTAGTTGAAACCTTCTAGAAGGTCTAGTGTGTCGATGCCAAACAACAACTTTAGTTCAGCCAGGGTCTCATCCCGAGCACCCGTGGCCATGAAAGTTGACTTTTGGTATTTGATCCTCAAGCCTGAAACAATGAAAAATGTATTATTAATTTTGTGTATCTCAGTTCATTCAGATAAGCTTGCATTGGTCATGATGATCACGTCATCGACGAAGAGTAAGTGCGGGATGTTTATCAGTCTCAAGACTTTTATCGTGGTTAGGATGCCTTCTGCTTGATTTTTTTCCAGCAAAATGTTGAGACTCTCGAAAGCCAGAATGAAAAGAAGGGGTGACAGGGGGCATCCCTATCGAAGCCCTCTCTCACTATGGAAGAACTTTCTTTCTTCCCCGTTGATTAATATTGCAAAAATGGTCGAGGAAATAAAGCTCATCACCCAACTCATGGTGGCCACCCCAAAACCGCACCGCAGAAGGATGAGGCACAAAAAATCTCAATTGATGTAATCAAATGCCTTTTTGAGATCCAGTTTCAGGAGGATGGCTTGGAGTTTTTTGGTCTGTATACTTTGAATGCACTCTTGAGCGGTTCCTATGGCATCGAGAATTTCTCTCCCCTTAAGGAAACCTAAATATTCATCTGAAAGTTCCCGGGAGAGGATGGGGCGGATCCTTCTGTCTATGATCTTGGATATAATCTTGTAACAAAGATTACGAAGAGAAATAGGGAGAAAATCCACAAATAATTAGGGGTGATTTGTTTTTGGGATCAGAACAATAAATTTTTTATTTAGTTGTTTTTTTACAAATCCTCTAGTTCTCAATTCCTCCACGACGTCGAACAAGTCTTGTCCCATTAAATCAAAGTAATTGAGGTAAAGTTCAATAGACCACCTGTCAGGGCCTTGACTTTTTTCTTTTGTGAATCCTTTGATCACTTCTAAGATCTCTTGCTTTGAGCAGGGAGTTTCCAGGGCTCTTACCTTCTCATCTATTACCATTCTTTGGAAGAGTCTAGTTGTGTCAATCTGATCAATTAGGTGGGATGTGCCTATGTCCTGATAAAAATATTTGAAGTGCCTAAAATCCGCCTTTTTAATGTCTTCCATTTTTTTATGAAGTCTCCCTTCCTCATCCTCAATTTCCCACAATTTTTTTTTATTCCTGTGATGACTAGCGAATCGGTGGGAGAAAGTCATATTTTTGTCTCAGTTGGCTAGCCATAAAGCCCTTCTCTTCAACCGCCACCTTTCTTCTTCCTCTCGGATAAATTTATTGCGTGCTTCCTCTAGACATCTCACTCTATAATCAATTTCATCAAGCCAGACATCCTGTGCCTTCAGTCGAAGTAGTTCCTCCAAGTCTCGTTCTATTCTACTTAACTTAGCCTTTCCCTTGTTCTTTTTATCTTTTAACCACTTTATTGTGTTGGATTTTAAGAAATTAACTTTTCTCTCCAAGATGCCCTGAGCATCCCCTTGAATTGGGAGGGAGGTATCACTCCACATCGATCTTACTAGCTAATCAAAAGAGTCCTCCCACAACCATGCAGGGTTAAACTTGAAAGGGTAATTTGCCCCAATTCTTTCTTCCCCTAATTGTAGGTAGATAGGGGCATGATCGGATAGATATGGTAGGTCAACCTAAGCTCGAATTCTGCATCTAGTCCTAATCAGGCTTTCTTCTACCAAGAACCTATCTAGTCTGTTAACAATGCCAGTTGATCCTCATCTCTCGTTTCTCCACGTAGGTAGCACTTTTTGCTGGTGCCAAGTCGACTAAAGTGTTTTTGGAGAATAGGTGCTTGAAAAAAACTGAAAGTGGATCTGCCTGGGCATTTTCTCCCCAAATCTCCTTGGAACTAGTCGTAAAGTTCAAGTCTCCCGCTAGTATAAGGTCTTTCATCGCCAAGAGGCCTAAAAGGTCAAGTCTCTCTTAGAAATATCTTTGATCAGTGAATGGTCCATAGGTATTCAGCAGGGTCCTCTTTTTCCTCAATTCTAAGCAAGTACCTGTGAGCAAGATCCCCCCTGGACTTAGCACAAGTGCGAAATAAAAAAAGGTAGGATCCCAAGAGGCCAGGAGCCCTCTCGAATTTCCTACTTATCTTTCCACGCAGATCATCCAATCAGGCCGAAGTGTGTACAAAAAGTTTCTAGATGTCACCTAATCCACCAGTGCTTCTTGGAGAAAAATTACAGACGGTCATGTCTTCTCAAGGAGTGATCATATGGAGGCAAGTTCCAAGGGTCCTCCTACCTGTCTAATATTGAGGGATAGAAGGATCATGACTTGGCCTAGGAAAGGGATTTTAATCCTCTAAGAACCCCTAGACCAACAACAGTAGACTGTGAAGCTGAACTCAAAGCCTCTGAGCTGGCCTTTTTACACACACTATGATTTTTTAGTGGCAAAATCTCCAAACCTAATCCCCGAGACCAAGAAGGGTCAATCTCAGTTTCCTTTTTTGCTCCCGGTGAAGATGGTAATTCGTGTTGGTGGTTTGTAGGATGAATAATAGTCTTTCCATGGTAAGTAGGGATAAGAAAGGATCCAAACGGAGTGGTTGAGGATGGGGTGTGAGAAGAAAGCAAGTTGTCCAGTTCATGGTTAGAGTAAGTTGGCTCAGCACAACCCGAAAGTGTGGTTTAGTCATTCTCTTCAAAAGGGGATGGGGGTACCGAGTTTTTTGGTTCTTGAGTTGTATCAGAGACGCTCAGGGGAACTAGTCTAGGAGGAAAAGGAGAGGAGAGTAAAGGGGATTCCTTCCCCAAAGTCTTGGACCCTAAATGATGTGGATTCAAAATTTTATTTTCCATCAAATCAATATTAGTCCTCTACCAGGTAGAGAGAGTATTGTACAGAGAGGGACATAAGAGATTTAGCTTACCTACAAGTGACTCATCAGGTGGTTCTGAGCTGACATCCCTCCTCTGATATGATGGAGCATTTGTTCCCATCGGGTCTGGCTATGTATCATAACCATAAAATCCACTATCCTTCAAAGGGTCCTCCTCTGACAAAGTAGGGGGGAACTGTGAGCATTCTCTTCTCAAGTGGCCTATCCTTCGACAAAACAAGCACCAAAAAGGGATTCCTAGATAATCTAGGTGTTGTGCAATGAGGAGGCCCCCCCATTCTATCTCCAAAATTTCTGGTAGCCCAGCGTGAATGTCTATTTCCACTAAGACCTTTTCCATTATTTTATCTGATGCAGCAAGAGAGAGTTTATCCACCCTTAGGAAATGTTCTAACAAGGTTCCAATGAGCTCAAGCACTTGCTGGTTCCACAACTGAAGAGGAAGGCCTGGGAGGAGAACCCAGATGTGTCTATAGCTGAAGTATTTTGTAGATGGGTTGAACCTGATCCTCCATCTCTTAAGCATTAGAATCCCTCCCCCATAAGCCCAAAACTTATCCACGATGCCAATTGTTTCCTCAGGGTTCTTAAAAATAAACCCTAGCCATCCTTTTTGGAGTATATGAACACTTGGGACGTAACCTAGAACAAGTTTCCACTTAGCGGATATCCATTCCTTTAGGCTCTACTTGCATTTATCCTTATAATCTAGCCTCAAAACTAAGGCACAAAGAGCCATATTGCAAGATTCAGAGAGTCCTATGTCCATTCCCAACACAAGTCTGGGGTGTTTTTGTTTTGGCTTCGAGACCTTATGCATCGTCTTTGTAGTGCTACTCTTGTGATTGGTAGGGAGTCTGCCAAGGTGACTACCCTCCAGATGGGCGTCCCATCCTAACTTCCCATCCCTCATATTAAGATTCAATTGTCCTCCCTCCTGTTCATACTGTAGCTTAGTTCCACCAGGAGCTGATGTTAATAGCTGACGACTCTGGATAAGAGTGGGGGGAGTAGAGGAAAAAGAGTTGGTAGCAGGCTTCTTGAGAGTATCCTTAAATTGTTCTCTCCAGTAGTAATTGCTACATACATCATCAATCAATGGAAAGACATTTGGTTCGTCCCATGGATCCACGTCCCCCCCTTGCAATGGGATCCTAGCCCGCAAACTCCATTATGGGACTTTCTAAGCCCACTAGGGGAGAAAAACTTCCTCAAGAAAACAAACAGTTAGAGAAGATGAAAGAACTAACAAGACATAAAAAAGTCCGAGGAAAAAAGAAGTGACCCCCATTTCCAGATAGGTGGGCACATTTCATTTTTTCAGAGACGGAGAAAAGTGGTGGTTCCAAGAGAACAAACACCAAGCAAAAAGTCATAAGAAAAAATGATTCAAAGCTCCTCTTCTCCGCTGCAAACAAAAACACCATAAATCTCTTTTTTGGCACGAGTTCTTCATCATATAACCCTTCATCAGAGCATTCTACCTCTACCCATGGTAGCTTATAGACTTACAGGAATCTTGCAGGAGAGCGTTCTCACTGGTACACTTTTCTTACTAGACATTGAATAAGCTTAAGGCATTTTCTATGAGAAGGAAACCCAACAAATGGTGCAATGTATGTATTAGATGTTAAGTAGTGTATATATCTTAGTGTATATGATAAATAACGTTATATTGGTAGGTGTTTATTTTTTACCTTATTCATGGTAATAAATTCACTATTACATGACATAAATATTCATTTTGTTTGGTAGTTTCATAAAATTATATATATATATATATATATATATATATATATATATATAAGTTTCTCTTGTTATAATAGAGGAAAATTGATATTTGTAAAATTAAAATATATAAGAGACTTATTATATGTGTGTGTGTGTGTGTGTGTGTGTGTGTGTGTGTGTTTCATGGGGATCCGTCCCCCCAAAAAAACCCACGTATCTGCCATCCCCACGTTACGGGGACTCGGGGACCCTTAGGAAACTTATCCAAATTATTGGGAACTCCATTAGGGACTCAGGGACTTGCTGGCCATCCGCAAGACATTCCGAACAGATTTCATGAACATTCCGAACAAATTTTCAGGATGTTCTAGGAAGATTTCGGGGACTTTTTGGGCAGACTTTGGGGATATTCCAGACATATATCTTCAGTATTGAAAATCGTGGAAATTGATTATTCGATAATAAGATCATTTTCCCCATCCATTATTTTTGTATTGGATTGAATCTAAATCTGTTGTAAAAGTTGTAGCTCAAAACATGGGTTTTGTATGATGGGTTTTGATTTGGGTTTTTGGTGATTTAAATTTTGTATTTTCAGCAACAAGGTTACAAGAAATGCAACATTTCAAAGGGTTGATCCTTATGGTTACTGCTCTTGTTTTTTTCATTTTTCTGGTCATCTTAGCGTTTACATATTCTACATGGGTTTCCTGGAATCATTCAATTATAGTGCTTCCACCATTCCAACCTCAAGCATTGTGAAAACAATCAGATAGTAGTGACTTCGATTGGGTACTAAATGTTTGAATAAATTCCTATTCAATCACCTTCTTAATCTGAAATATGAATCTAATCTATTTACAGAACCATAGTGTTTTATAGTGGTTTTCAACAAAACCATAAAAATCTGCAAAACCTATTGATAAGGAAATGTCTTTTATGTTTTAACATAATTGTCATTAACAAGAAATACGAGTAAGAAAAGATGCTATAGAGACATTTCTCACTTAAGTTTCCTAAAGCTAAACTTCATTTTTATCTTGTCTAGCAACGAATAATGAAATGCCACTCGGCTCTTTTTTAAATTACTCGAGCTTTTTCAGTATTGGAAAGTGTAAGGGTTGTGCATAATACTGTATAGTATAGCTTGTTATGTTTATAAGCTTGAAGCAAGTAAAAATGTTTATGGTGAAGTTTAATATATATATATATACAGATACGATATTGCTGCCCCCAACCCATCGTCCCTTGAAAAATTTGAGGATGCGTTGTAGCTGTTCTGGGGATGCATCCCCCATCCCCGTCATCCCCATCCCGAAAACCAATGCAATATATATAAGTCTCTTGTTATAATAGAGAAAATTAATATTTGTAAAATTAAAATTATTCAAGATAATTGGAAAGTCTACGACCAAAATTTTAGCCTGCCATTAATTATTAATCCAAAATGTTCTAAGTGTCATTTGATTGTGCCAACTTTGCTTGATTGGTTATTTAAAAATAGTTAAAATCTTTAGTTTAATGGGTTGTTATGATAATTAAGTCAATTCATAATTAGCAGTTATGAAATTATGTCAATTCTAGTTATGTCAATTATGACCATTCATACAATTAACATATTTAATTTTTAATAGGTATATTATTGTAACAGTTGGGTTTCTAGTCAGCGTCATGCAAAAGACTAGATTTCAAATCTTTTACTTTTATACACAGTTAGTTGATTCATGTCGTTCATCCTCGGTAATAATGGAAATTAATTTGTTTCGTTTTTTTTTTCCATCCGAGAAATAATCTTTGTTTAAACCACAATTAATAGTGACACATTGTTCCAAGTGGGGAAGCTGAAGGTGAAAGAATTATAGTTATAGCATAAGGTGGTTGAAATAGGAAGAAATATTGGGTGTTATTGTTGGTTGTGGAGCCTGATTATCTTCCTGATTCAGAGATATTTTATTTTCAGTTGTGTTTATACTCCATGAAGTATTTACACCCCACAAGTATGTACACTCTTCCATGCGGGGGAGTGCAGAGGGGGGGTACCATAGGGTATGTTTTTACTATAGGTGGAACCACAATAAGTTGGATTTCGAAACTACAAAAGGTTGTTGCACTTTCAACAATAGAGGCCGAGTATGTTGCTGCTACAGAGGCTAATAAAGAGATGATTTTGTTACAGAGGTTTATGGAGGAATTGGGAAAGAAGCAAGAGAAAAGTAGGTTGTACTATGACAGTGAGAGTGCCATTCATCTTGTAAAGAACTCAACCTTCCATTCGAAGACTAAGCATATACAGTTGAGGTACCACTTCATACGATCCGCCTTGGAAAATGGACATTTGAAGTTGGAAAAGATACACACTAGCCAGAATCCTGCAGACATGTTAACAAAGGGAGTAACTAGGGAGAAACTGAGTTCCTGCTCAGTTTCAGTTGGTCTTCAAGAATGAATATGAAGATGATAAATTTTCCAGGTCCAAGAAGGTTCATAGTCTAGCATATACAACAACAATGCAGTTGTTGAGATCAGTCTCCAAGTGGGAGATTGTTGGTTGTGGAGCCTGATTATCTTCCTGATTCATAGATCTTTTATTTTCAGTCGTGTTTATACCCCATGAAGTATTTACACCCCAGAAGTATGTACACTCTTCCACGTGGGGGAGTGCAGAGGGGGGGTACCCCCTCTGCGGGGTCTGGGGGCAAGCGGGCCCCCAGTGGGGGTTCCGGGGCGAAGCCCCTGAATGAAAAATTGCCTTGTAAAAGTATATTGTAATTTCATTGTAAATCTGGACCTTTCATTATAAGGTCGCAGATCTAACGATAGAGATTATGTTAGGGTTTTTTTTTCCCTAGAAGGCAACCCTCTTTTATGAGGGAAATGTATTGCAGTTACGGTTGATGGTGAATACTGTATTCTGAGATAGGAGACTGTGAGAGAAAAGAAGAGGAAGTTAAAGCAGGTTTGTTGTAGGTTGTATCCCTTCATATGTTGGATAATAATAAAGGAAGGACCTATCAATTTCTCTAGTGAACGTAGCCCACACTGGGTGAACCACATAAATCTGTGTCTCTGTTGTATTGTGTATCTTCTATGTTTTGTTTCTGTATTTGTTTTATTTATTGCTCCACGGTCCTGTTTTTCTAACAGTTATAAAACATTATTTTTGGTATCGATAGCATTTATTATAAAGTGGGATATATGGTAATAGAGAAATGGTGTCATATAAAAATCAATTACTAACATTTGTTATAAAATAAGTATATACGATATAGTTATGTAAGTAAAAGTTTTATATTTATGGTGATATGGGTTTCACATTTATTTATTTTTAAAGGAAAAATCTATAATACTTCAAATTTCTAGTGAAATAATATATATGTAAATTTTGGTTGCAGGGAACCGTTCACGGTATTTTCAACAATTTTGAAATTAGTTTTTGAAGTTTTGAGAGCTTGGTCTTCAATTGATTGGGATTTTTTTGGAAATTTGGGAGCTTTTTGGGAGCTTCAACATCAAGGAAATGGGAGCTTGGAAACCAATTTCTTAAACAGATCTCGCTTTAAATAAGAGTTATATTAAATTAAAATGTAAATATTTTTATTCCATTATTAAAAACACATAATTTATTACACATATTTGTATTATATGTATTGAAAATATCATTATAAAAATAAGACTAAACTAAAAGTAAATATTATTTCAAAAATTAATTAAGTAAAAAAACTTAATATTACTCACTTTATAGTTGTGGATATGAAAATTTTTTAATGCATGTATTTTTTCCTTCAAGCCCAAACTAAACATGAAAGTCGAATAATTCAATACCCTCTCCATGGCAAGCATTTGCTCCATATAATTGACTTTTATTGTATTTTTATATTAGAAGAGTAGTACTATTTTTCTTTTTCCAATCAAAAAAGAATAATGCTTCAAATTTACAAAGATGTTTGCAGTTTTTATATGTAAAGAGAAACATCGTCCTCTGACCTTCATTTTATTAAAATAAGTGTTAAAATGTTTCAATATCTCTATACATTGTAAGTTAAAGTATCATTGTAATCTAAAATATTTTTTATATTTTTTTAATATATATTATTGTCGCTTCCAACTTCAAGTTTCCTGTAAATTTGGGGCAAACATCTACTTGTTCTGGACACTAGTAACCATGTTCCCAACGTTCCCACATTTTGAAAACTCGTGCAACATAGATGCAAACTAAATTATTTTGGTTGTTAAAATTCTTGATGAATTTTTGAAATGGTGTAAGGTATTGAAAATGAAGTATGAGTTTTAAATCTTTTATGAAGATTCAACACATAGAAATAAATGAATTATAATGTTGAATTTCCCATGAAAGTAAAACCAAGTAATGGATGTGGAAAAACACCTTAAATTATCAACTTGTTTTCACATTAATGTGACACTTTTAATTGAAAATATGATGCAAGGATTAAGACCATGTATGATTACTTACATAAGGTCTTAGGAAGAGAAATTTAATGAAAAGACATCCTAGTGAGAATGACCTTATGTTTTAGAGATGAATGAGTGATTGTAAATACATAAGATGGATTTTGGGTAATTGTTTAGTTGAAGTAGTTTAAGTCATAATTAATGGTTATTAGGTTGTTGCTCCGACGATGTTTTTTCTTGAAAAGGGGAAGAATAGTTTACCATGAGACTTACCATGATACTTACTCAATTACTAGGAAATTCTAAAATTCAACATATGATAGAAAGTGTGGGATAGAAACAAATTATTCCCTTACAATATAGGAATGACAAAAAATGAATATATGATTAAACTCAAAGTCACAAAAGAGAAAACACAACTTATAATTAGTCTAAAAGGGGTTGATGGAACTCTTTGGTATGCGCTATAACATGTTGGTTTTCATAAGTAAAGAAAGAAGATAATGGATTTATGTTGTAGGAATGCATTTATGAGAGTATGAGGGAAAAAAATAGAGATGTATCTTAAGTTCTTGACAATATAAAATCAGAGGATTGACTATGGACATTATGAAGAAGACAAAACATAAATGGTGAAAAAATTGCTAGAAACACCTTATTATAATGGCAATATCCTCCTTGCTAATAAAAAATTAGTGATAGATAAGCAAGGTGGCCAAATTGAATAACAACACTAAAAATTTGACAGGATTGAAGTAGTTAATATAACTCCTTTAAGGTGTATACCTAATGGATAAAATTGAAGTGGTAGGGGGCTATGGAAATGCAATAAATGATAGGGAAAATTTATGTAATGATAGTGAAGGTGTGTCCCTCTATAGTGGAAAGCATGCTCAATGATATTGATGAGTGAATTAAGCAACATGAATGATGAATAAGGATGGTGGGTAGGGTTCTTAGTGATGACCTATATAATCTTAAAAGTGTCAAGATAGAAAAATATGAACTAAATCACTCTCAATTGATGAAGGATGATAAGTGACAAACTTGGAAAAAGGTTTAATAGTTTTAAATGTTTAATAATAACAATTGCATACTTATTGGTTTATATACCTTCAAAGGAAAACACAATGAATTATCTGATAGGTTGAGTCTTATAGAATGACGAGAAGACAACTAACATGAAGGGTATGAAGATTATATTCCAATGGCTAGTTATGTTTTGGATTAGATGAAATAATTCTTGTAAGGATAAACAACAATAATTACTAGGTGATGGATAAATCACTAGGGATTAACCATTCCTTTATGTACATGGATTAAGCATAACTTTAACAAACCTCATGTTCGTCATGACACAACCTCTCATAACAAGTGCAATTTTATTTATTTATTTTTTGTGTGCGTGTGTACAAGGGTAATATAGACATTATACTCTACGTCACAACACGACACATGCAACTGCGACCACTACATAACGACCTAAGACACACATCAAGCATCTGTAAGCAATGAACGATAATCAACCGACGAAAAATAAGTATGACTACCCATATTTCCTACCTTGCAATGGTTAGGACCTCCAAGACACATAAGCAATGTTCAAGCCCAGGTTCCCATCGATTTTGACCATTTAAGGTATCAGGACTGGAAACTATTTTGAGGAACAAGGAGGCGTCTACATCCCTCTTGACACAAGAAGACCAAACTAAAATATTCTAAGTCAACAACAACGATGATGATCCATGCGCGACAATGTTCTATGAATCAGTCACATGACACATAAATTCCAAGGTGCAAGGGAATTTGATTACTAAATCCGTCATAAACAACATAAGTTCATGCTCAATTCTATTATAAACTTTCAATTCGTTCATACATCAGCATCTCCTAAAGGCGCAAGATTAACCTACTTGATGTTAAAAGCGCTAAGAGAGCAATTACATAATCAACCTTGCTTCACATTTAATCATGACGCAATGAAACTATCAAATTAGTTCAAGGCGCAAGTAAATTAAGAGCTACATAACTATGACTCCAACATTTCTCCATTCAACTTTAATCATTATACATTCCAATTGGACACTCAGTTTTATCCGAGTCTCAACCTACTAGCCATTAACATTAATTGAGGCATTACTAAAATAAAGTAGCTATATGTTATTCAACACTAACTAAAACAAAGTAGATTGTTGTTGATGTTGTAGCATTGGTAACCTATGTCTAATATTGTTTCAATATAATCTTACCTTCCTTCTACATTAACATATACTATCCTATGTACATATGAAAAAGGGGAGCAACCTTGAAGAGAAAAATAAATGAWTTTTTTTTTTAGATAAAGACCATCTAGCTGTCCTCAACATAAACATAAGTACATATGAAAAAGGGGAGCAACCTTGAAGAGAAAAATAAATGAATTTTTTTTTAGATAAAGACCATTTAGCTGTCCTCAACATAAACATAAGATAGTAGAATAACAATGTAACATGAATCTAAGCATAAAATAAAAATATGATTATGAAAGATATCAGATGTAATATCACTTTCGCCTTATGTTTCTTTATCAAATTAAAATWTACATGAATTTGAACCATGACTTTTGAGAGCTCAAATGCTCTCGATTTATGTTCTTTGTAGACATGGAGAAAAGAGGTTCCAAAAATTTGACTCGATGCTACTAAAATTTAAGCATGAAGTGGTCTATGTACTAATTTTGAATAAAATTCATTCACCCAATCCATGACCAACATAGAATTCCCCAAATAAGATTCTTCCACATTTATCTCAAGAGCCAAATTGAGTAGGAGTTGAGAAACTATGATTTTGTCCAATTGTTGACGTGGATTCTGATATTCATTTTAAAATAAAAATTTAAAAACTGAAATTGCAGGGATTCTGATATTCATTTTAAAATGAAATTTAAAAATTGAAACGCAGGGATTTTAATATTCATTTTAAAATAAAAATTCAAAATTTAAAACGCAGGGATTCTAATATTCAAAAATAAAAATTGAAAAATTGAAACGCATGGATTCTGATATTCATTTTAGAACAAAAATTAAAAACTGAAATTGCAGGAATGGTCTAAAGAGATTTGCCCAGAAGAAATTACACGATTCAACTCATTAAATAAGGCCACCGCAGGTTACAGTTAATGGCAGAATCATGCCCATTTAGTGGCAACGAATTCGGCCTACCCACATTCCAAATCCACTCAAGAGTAGACGCCCTCAACCCAATGCGTTTCACCATGAATGGGGATACGAATTTGTTGCTCTAGCAACACAGTCATCAAAAGAGGGCGATCTGGGGGTGAACGAACTGGAAATAACTTGCCCCTTGGTTACGTAATAAGAAACACCAATACCCATTGCAAATATGAAAGGTTTGGAAATAAATAAATAAATAAAACTGGTACATGCAATTCAATCCAAATCTAAAATAGATTGTAAGCAAGTAGATTCATTTAATTGGAGGTAATACACTATAGTTCAAGGCTATCCGTAACCCCTTGGTTGCAGTTGTATCCTCAAGGAGAAATCGATCTACCCTTGACAACCCTATTGTATTCAATAAATGTAAGCGGTGAATGAGAAGAACTAATCTTCGTTATTCTATAAAGGATCGCACATATCAGAGGTAACGCACCAGCGAAAACTGAAGCTCCAACAAATACATGGGTAAAGAGTAACAAGAACAGTCAACGCTAGACCAAATCTCTATCTCAAGAGATGTGTGCATGCTGCCATTCAAAATCACAAATTTATCTTGATCTCCTATCACTTTAGAGATGTCAAAAATTCTGATATAGCCAATAACAGGATGGTATTACCTCCTAACAGTGCCAAGTCGTGTATGAATTAAAGGTACAATCCACATATCTAGAGACTATATGCCCATGTTAGGATGCCCAAGGTTAAAGGGTGAATAAATCATTCAACAAAGGAGGCGTTGTCTATGAGCAATCACTGTCATAATGCATAGTATCAAGCCCAGAAAATCCAAAGAAAATCGTAGAGAACAGTAAGAGGGATGCAAGGCTAGATTCTCCATCATTAAACAAACTCACGAAAAACATTTTCCAGCGATCACATATCGCAATCGCTGAAGTCATAAAGATTTTTCTTTTTCATCCATTACCAAATTACAATAGCAGAGTTAATATTTTTACATCCGTTACACAATTATAATTGTCGAAGTAACAAAAACTAGTCACTCCAACCAGAACCAAACACAGATTGAAGTTAAATATTTTTCATCTTGGAATACCAATAAAAAAAATGCCGACAATAGTAAGAGAATGCCAGGGCCCTAAGGGTAACTCATCGAAAGGATCAAAGGGGATCTATCAGTCGAGGAACAAAAAATAAACAACAAGGAAGAAAAAAAATCCAAACGTCAAGGCCATACTGAAGGATGCAATTCAAATAATCAGGCAAGGACATCCACAGAGGGAGACGGCTAAAGGTTCACCTTCACATCACCATCCTCGCATAGAAAAGAAGTGTGTTGAGATCCATAGGTCTTTTAACGCTAAGGCAACGACCGTAGATCAGGCTCCTGACCGACTGCTCAGGTGAGGATTGGCGTGCTAGGGACGAATGAAAACAATTGCATGGGTCACAGTCAAACCTGTAATGACCCTAGTTGAATAAATGTTTAAAGATTATAAAGTAAAATTAATTAAAGAAAATAATTGTGGTTAACTAAGTAATAATTTAACTACAGATCACATTTAATGACCTGAGAAATAAATTTAAGAGATCAATGAAAAAT
>ML785280.1:292074-321241 GCA_009831015.1 Picea engelmannii
AGGTACTCATTTTTTGCTTGGTGAGTGTCGAGCTCTTTCAGCATCCTTCGCCATGCGTCATGAGCAAACACATATGCCTGAAAAAGATAAATATCATTCAGAACACTGATTCCCTATTATATAGGGTTCTAACATAGGCTCCACCTGGGGAAGATAGCTCTGAAGGAGGTGTCTAGAATCCATGAACTCTGAATTTCGTCGACTAGCTGATCATTGGGCTGCCCCCAAACTGTAAACTGGAAACAAATCCATGAAAAGACGAAAACAAAAAGATGCTCATTATGATGAGCTTATTGGCACATTCCTACCTACCCTAATCTAACAGTTACTGCTTCAATCAGGTAATGAAAAAGTGCCAATGAAGCCAACCCAACAGTTGATCCCATGATTCGGCTTCCTCATCATGTTTGATAAAAATCAAGACTGAAATATGTACTGGCAGCTGGTGAGAGCTCGGGTTCTTGCAGAAAAAACATGTTGGAACAATTACACTGAAAAAGAGCTCCATATAATTTGCAACCGGGTCAAAAAATAAATGATCTATTTGTTGATTCTCCAGGTATTCCTTCAACATTTTAACATGGATAAGTTTCCTATTCGTGTTCTCAATATCAGACCATGACTGCAACTGTTCAACCTCAGACTTATGCTTGCCAACAAAAGATTCATCAATCAGAAAATCGACAGAGGACACAATATCTTTTGGTTTTGGAGACGTGAGTTGCTCATAAAATGGTTTTGGATGTTGGAAACTATGTGACTGAATCTGAGTATTCAAAGGCTCAATATCTTTTTCAAGTTTTTCAGCAACTACCTCGAGAAAACAAATTTTACCTTTCGGAGAAAGTTTGCTTGAGTCCAAAATACGAAGCACCATTTTTAAAAAGTCTTCGTCAATGTGAAATTCTGCTAACTCATTTCTGAACTTTTCTATGGCAGCAGGAGATATAGGATTTACCTCATACCCCGTCATCTTGAAACATCATCAAGGCTCTGAAATATGGATTCTTCAGCAGTGAAGTCGCTTGTGATATTTGAAGCTTGGGATCTTGAACAATGGAGTCGCCAGGTGAAAGGTACAACCTTCTTGTGTTTGGCTTCTGTTCACCATCATAAGTCAAATCTGAACTTGAAGTGCAGCTTTGGAGAATGTTCCCCAGTGTAGTCGCCAAAAATGTTAGCACTCTGTAATTTGCCTAAGGCTACTGAGGCAAACATAGAGGTAACCTCGAACCACTTCGAGTCTTGGATCTAGCCCTCCAAGACTCAGAGAGGGATCTCTCTTTTAGATTTATCTTTGTTTTTAAGGGATGGGTTTTAGGCTAGTTATAAAAGTATAGGGTTTTGGTTTTGGTTTTTAAATGGTCAGTTTGGGACAGCAAGGAGGGCCATTGGGCAAATGGGGTCTGCGCTTAGAAATGTGATTGATTTCTCAGAACTAGAAAAAGCTTTTACACAGGGCAAGGTAGTGAATGTCTTGAATCGAATTGAGTTTTAATGATGTTGACTTGAGGAAGACAAAGTGGAGAGAAAAAAAAAAGGCAAGGGAGCAGCTAAGAATTCCCAAGCTAGCCTTTTAGAAGATCAACATAAATATTATCAGAAGCTGAGAAACAGAGTATCTGTTGATAAATTATGCATCTATAACATTCCTTTTGATAATAAGAACTGAAAATAGAATGAAAGATAACCAGGAAAACACTTTAACAGAGGAAAACACCACCAATACACCCACACAAGAATCCTGTGAAAAACAAGCCTGTTACTGATCAATCATTAAAGGATTATAGCAAAAAAAACTTTCTGGCCAAGCACAACCCTACAGTCAAGCACAAATAAAACCTCTCACAGGTCCAGCCATATGGAAGAAAACTCCACAGGTCGAAACCTCTCTCACTCTGCCCCAGTCGAACCCTCTCTTAGTCATTTACAAGTGTATAAATACAAAAAATATCTATCTGTCCAGGACTCACGCTCATTACTCTGCTATCTCAAAATAGAAAATAGTTACATCAATATACTGGCACCTGTAGATTGTCTCCAACAGTAAACTGAATGAAAACTGAATTTGGTGACTTTTTTGCTTTGACATCTGGCATATTGGAGGAGGTTTAGTGATTTGTTGGCGATAAGACTGAATGCTGGAGGTTTGTTCAGTTTTTTGCTGAAGGTTGTTGATGCCTGTCCCTCAAATCTGGGAAAATATAGCCACTTGTCCCTTAGGTTGTTGGTCCTCTGCCTGGAAAAAGAAAGGTACTCGACCAACTCCCTCTAACTGCTGCCTTGAAATCTGGATCTAGTTAATGGTATGCTGGCAAATGGAAGTTAACAACATCATAATAAACCAGTCGAAATCCTGAGGTCGTTTTAGTTATGCTGCCAGTTGGAGGATTATGTTTAACCTCTGCCTAGAAAAAGGGACACCTCTGCCAGCTTGCTGTAACTATTGCTCATTCATGAAGGGTCATTTCACCACTTGTTTTTCATGAAATGAAACTGTCTCTGGTTGAGCTTCCATCTTCATTTGAAACGATGCCTCAAAACAACGATGATCTACCCCATCTTCCATGCCTTGTTCTCCTTAATTATCAACAAATATTCATACCAGATTTATCTGAACTTGTGACATTCTACATGACAGCTGTGTATTCAGCCTTTCTGATGTCTGCAGGTAGAAATGTTGTGCTTCTATCATTCAAGAAAGAATTGAATCGTCTTCTTTCTCCTACATTAGTTTCTTCATGTCCAAACTAAGCTAAGAATTCCAATATCTTCCCTCTTAACATTGCATTCAAGTGACTCTCACCTGGAATAGGATCCCAACCCAGTTTCTCAACTGCAAACTGAAGAAGATTGATAGTGAATGACTTAAAATGAGCAGCTGATTGGGAGATAGCATTACTGACCACGCTAGAAACTTTGTAAGCAATATCAATTAAGCACGATAGCACAGAATAGTCGAGATCTTTTCTGTAAACATCCATCAGAGAAAGTAATGTTGATAATGGCTACTTGCAGGCAGAGCATAATGCATACGTATCATCCAAAACACCAAACCTATCGGTGGCATCCAAAAATCCTGCTTCTATTGCAGACCTTAGTCTTTTTGCAAACTCATCATCATATTGCACACGATAAAATGCAGTCTGTCCAACATTTATCTTTATCCAGCTTGGTTGGGAACCAACATTTTCTTGGGAATCTGCTATCCCTGGCAGGCTGACGCTTCCAATCTTTTCACGTAATAGTGCATTTTTAAGGGCACTATATGAACCATAGCATAAAGTGACAGGGATAACCCAATGCCCATGACCAAGTTTTCAACCAAGTATGTTGACATAATAGGTGATTCCTGAAAACTTAATGTCCCCAAATGTCCATCAGACTTTTCTTCAATAGCTCCCCTATCTTAGTTTTTGCATATAATGCAGGAGCAATTGTATTCAAATTCTGTGCCCATGTTCCATAGACAGGATAAGTCACCTGGTCTTTATTGTTAGGATCGTCTTCCACATTTCCTGAATCGAGCATTCTTAGAGCTGCAAGGCATCGCTTTTTCCTGGCAATACAACAGTTTATAACTTGAAGTCGTTGATGCAAATGGCAATATTGTAAGTCTGGATTGTCATCAATTGGCAACTATGGTATTGGCTATCCTTCATTCCAAAGTCGCCTTAGCTCACCAAAAACCTGTAACCAAAACTCTGCTATCTTCTGTGCAGTCTTGATGCCTGCCATGATTTCAGCAAGTTGAGAAACAAAGCTCCCTTTATTTTTTAACTGCCCAGCAATATATTTCTTGGTAATCCAAAATGGCCCTGTTCGATACGATGAAGAAGGTCTTGCAAGATAGCCACAAATGGAGAAATTCCAATGGTGCCAGTAACCAGAATCAGATTACTATAACTGGTGGCTTTGATATAACCAATTTGAATGTTCCGCATGGAAAATACTTTGTTGAAAGCAAATCAACATCGCTTCGAGATTGACAGAATCTAAGAAACCGGTCAACTATGAAGAAAAATATCCCTCCTTCTCCTGTGGCGAATAGATAGTCTCCCACATGTAACGCTAAGAAAAGTATTAAACGATACCTTCAACATTACCATTTATCTCTGTCACCGGTGGCACTGCCAAATTAGTGTTCATAAGCCCACCTGGTATGCGCAGTCGCCTTCTATGCATGCATTTCTCTCTGCGTTGGACACCTTTAATCTGATTCAACACCTGTCATAGGGTTTTAAACACTGCGTTTTATATATTAGGTTTCCTATGGGAAATATCCCACATTCACATGATAGACTGAGCTTTAAGTGATTATATTAATCAACAGTCATACGTTGTATCAATGAAATGAGCCCGAGGCTTGGGATTTGGGGTTTGGTGTTTGCGCTGTCCTGGCTCGTGTGTTTGCTGTTGGTCTGTGAACAGGTGCTGACTTTGGTTTGTGTGTTTGCTGTATGTGTATTGAATAGGCTTATCCCTTGGTGTCGAGCATTAGGAGATTGGTCTGAGGCCAAAATACTTTTTGCTAAAAAATATTATCTAATTTTTGTATAGAATTCTGCATAAAGGCCGAGGGATAACTTAGACTTTAAAAAGGCCATATTGGACTAATAAGTTCAAAGTTCAGGTTAATCAACCAAAACCAAAAACTTAACCATGCATTATTTTTGCCATCCAAACCAACTATTCATATTTTCTTGCCCAAAATGCACCGACAACTCGCTTTTAAGCTCGCACACAGGTACTCATTTTTTTCTTGGTGAGTGTCGAGTGCTTTCGGCATCCTTCGCCATGCGTCTTGAGCGAACACATATGCCTGAAAAAGATAAATATCATTCAGAACACTGATTCCCTATTATATAGGGTTCTAACACACCGTACGACCTCCCTGTCGTAAGGCGTTGAACTCATTGAGATGATGCTCAATGAATTCCTCTAAAAGGTACCTCTCTCGTAACAATTCCTCGAACAATTCCCATGACACATCTTCGATGGCCATGTTCATCTACGGTAGGAGCATCTTCCACCATAGAAGAGCTCTCTCCTTTAGTTGGAAGACCACCATGCAGACCTTCATGTTGGAGGTATAATCGCGAAGTGTGAAGCACATCGCCATGTTCTCCAACCATGAGTTGGTGACTACATCGTCCGGGGCACCAAAGAAATTAGGAAATTTGACCTTCTTGAGTTCACAGTGAATGCTACCAGTACTAGCTGGTGCGTGTGGCGGAACCTCAACTGGTGTCGGTGCCCTGGACTCATCTCTGTCCAAATGGTTGATCAGTGCCTTCGACATGTGCTGAAAGGATCTCATCATTCCGACTACATCAACAACTGCTATCTACTCCTATTCGAGAACTTGCTCATCTCCCTGGGGGTTAGACCCCTCAGGCATGGATGCTACTAGACATGTCACGCCTCCTCCCCTAGCACCCTATCATCTGCCTCCATAATGTCCTCTAACCATGATTACCTACACGTACACAAGTCAACTCAATCAACAACAGTATAATCAATCATATCCATGAAAGATGTAGCGATCCCGAGTCGCGGGTTGAACCTACTTGATACCATATGTAACGAGCCTCCCGTTCATCAAGACATCAACCTCTCATAACAAGTGCATTTTTTTATTTTTTTGTTTATGCATGTGTAAAACGGTAATATAGACATTATACTCTATGTCGCAACATGACAACGAACACAATGCATGCAACTACGACCACTACATAACGACCTAAGAAACACATCAAGCATCTATAAGCAATGAACGATAATCAACCGACGAAAAATAAGTCTGGCTACCCATCCGTCCTACCCTGCAATGGTTAGGACCTCTAGGACACATAAGCAACGCTCAAGCCCAGGTTCCCATCAATTTTCAACATTTAAAGTCTCAGGGCTGGCAACTGTTATGGGGAACAAGGAGGCCTCTACATCCCGCCCGACACAAGAAGACCAAACTAAAATATGCTAGGTCAACAACAACGATGATGATCCATGCATGATAGTGTTCTATGAATTAGTCACATCAAACATAAATTCCAAGGTGCAAGGGAATTTGATTACTAAATCCGTCATAAATGACATAAGTTTGTGCTCAATTCTATTATAAACTTTCAATTCGATCATACATGATCATGTCCTAAAGTCGCAAGAGTAACCTACTTGATTTTAAAAGCGCTAAGAGAGCAATTACATAATCAACCTTACGCCACATTTAATCATGACGCAATGCAACTATCAAATTAATTCAAAGGGCAAGTAAATTAAGAGCTACATAACCATGACTCCAACATTTCTCCATTCAACTTTAATCATTATACATTCCAATCGGGCATTCAGTTTTATGCAAGTCTCAACCTACTAGCCATTAACATTAATTGAGGCATTACTAAAATAAAGTAGTTAGTTGTTATTAAACACTAACTAAAACAAAGTAGATTGTTGTTGGTTGTAGCATTGGTAACCTATGTCTAATATTGTTTCAATATAAGATTACCTTTCTTCTACATTAACATATACTATCCTATGTACATATCAAAAAGGGGAGCAACCTTGAAGAGAAAAATAAATGAATTTTTTTTTAGATAAAGACCATCTAACTGTCCTCAACATAAACATAAGACAGTAGAATAACAATGTAACATGAATCTAAGCATAGAATAAAAATATGATTATGAAAGATATGAAATGTAATATCGCTTTCGCCTTATGTTTCTTTATCAAATTAAAATTTACATGAATTTGAACCATGACTTTTGAGAGCTCAAATCCTCTCGATTTATGTTCTTTTTAGACATGGAGAAAAGAGGTTCCAAAAATTTGAGTCGATGCTACTAAAATTTAAGCATGAAGTGGTCTAAGTACTAATTTTGAATAAAATTCATTCACCCAATCCATGACCAACATAGAATTCCCCAAATAAGATTTTTCCACATTTATCTCAAGAGCCAAATTGAGTAGGAGTTGAGCAACTGTGATTTTGTCCAATTGTTGACGTGGATTTTGATATTCATTTTAAAATAAAAATGTAAAAACTGAAATTGCAAGGATTCTGATATTCGTTTTAAAATAAAATTTAAAAATTGAAACGTAGGCATTCCAATATTCATTTTAAAATAAAAATTGAAAATTGAAAACGCAGGGATTCTAATATTCAAAAAAAAAATTTGAAAAATTGAAAAACGCAGGGATTCTAATATTCATTTTAGAATAAAAATAAAAAACTGAAATTGCAGGAATCGTCTAAAGCAATTCTCCCCAAAGAAATTACATGATTCAACTTATTAAATAAGGCCACCGCAGGTTACAGTTAATGGCAGAATCGTTCCCATTTAGTGGCAACGAATTCGGCCTACCCACATTCCAAATCCACTCAAGAGTAGACGCCCTCAACCCAATGCGTTTCACCATGAATGGGGATACAAATTTGTTTTTGTAGCAACACAATCATCAAAAGAGGGCGATCTGTGGGTGAACGAACTGGAAAGAACCTGCCCCTTGGTTACGTAGTAAGAAACACCAACACCCATGGAAAATATGAAAGGTTTGGAAATAAATAAATAAAAAGTACTGGTAAAGGCAATACAATCTGAATCTAAAACAGATGGTAAGCAAGCAGGTTCATTTAATTGGAGGTAATACGCTATAGTTCAAGGCTATCCATAACCCCTTGTTTCAAGTTGTATCCTCAAGGAGAAATCACTCTACCCTTGACAACCCTATTGTATTCAATAAATCTAAGCAGTGAATGAGAAGGACTAAGCTTCATTATTCTATAAAGGATCACACATATCAGAGGTAACGCACCAACGAAGATTGAAGCTCCAACAAATAAATGGGTAAAGAGTAATGAGAACAATCAACGCTAGACCAAATCTTTATCTCAAGAGATGTGTGCACGCTGCCATTCAAAATCACAAATTTATCTTGATCTCCTATCACCTTAGAGATGTCAAAAATTCTGATCTAGCCAATAACAGGACGGTATTACCTCCTAACAGTGCCAAGTCGTGTATGAATTAAAGGTACAGTCTTCATATCTCGAGACTATATGCCCATGTTAGGATGCCCAAGGTTAAAGGGTGAATAAAGCAGTCAACAAAGGAGGCGTTGTCTGTGAGTTATCGTTGTCATAATGCATGGTATCAAGCCCATAAAAGCCAAAGAAAATTGCAGAGAACAATAAGAGGAACACAAGGCTAGATTGTCCATCATTAAACAAACACAGGAACAACATTTTGCAACAATCACATATCACAATCGCCGAAGTCATAAACATTTTTCTTTTTCATCCATTACCAAATTACAATAACAGAGTTAATATTTTTAGATCCGTTACACATTCATAATCTCTAAAGTAATAAAAACCAATCAATCCAACCAGAACCAAACACAGATTGAAGTTAAATATTTTTCATCTCATAATACCAATAAAAAAAAATGCTGACAATAGTAAGAGAATGCTAGGACCCTAAGGGTAACTCATCGAAAGGATTATAGGGGTTCTATTAGTCGAGGAGTAGAAAATAAACAATAAGGAAGAAAGAAAATCCAAATGCCAAGGTCATACTGAAGCACGCAAGTCAAACAATCAGTCAAGGACATCCACATAGGGAGACAACTAAAGTTTCTCCTATGCATCACCATCCTTGCACAGAAAAGCAGGGCATTGAGATACATAGGTATTTTAACGCTAAGGCAATGACCGTAGATCAGGCTCTTGGACGACTGCTCAGGCAAGGAATGGAGTGCTAGGGACAAAAGGCAAACAATTGCATGAGTCATAGTAAAACCATAGAGGTGTTGAGTCATGCGAGTAAAAAGGCCATGGGAAATCAATAAACCAACATTCATCTAGGCTAAAAAAAAGGGATCCGCTATCAATCTAAACATCTAATCCATTTACAAATCAATATGCATATCCAAGCATAAGTCCTAATGCATTCTACTCTACAAAATAAAAGAGCATACCATTTCCTGATCTCCTTCTTCGAATGACCTCCCGCGCTCCGTGCAAACTCTTGCTCGCCGACCGTCGAGATCTCACCGGTACCTCCCAACCAATGCTAGGGGTACTCTTCTTCCCCGTTAGCCCCCCGAAACATGAAGGGGCCACACAAACTATCCAGAGATTTAGTCCAACTCCCATCTCGCCTCGCAAGGCCAAGCTACCACTCCTCTCCGAGATGGGTATCCCAACTCCCCACAAGTAAATCAGTCAAGTTGATATTTCTGTAGCGTAACATTATGAAAACAGAAGATCATCCTTCGTCCTTATCCTTCCTTTATTTTATAGAGTTTCAAATTTCCTTTGTTTCCTAAAATCTCATTAAATTAAAGTTTTAAAAATAAATTCCTAAAATTTCCTTTCCGTACAGGTGTTCCCCATCCCCTATATTCCTTCATAAATTAATTTTTGTAATTAAGTAATTATCTTTATTTCCCTCACCCACCTAGAGTTACTCCTAGAATCACTCCTAGGTGTCCCTAGATTCCCTTACAGGTTTTAAAGGCTTTCCTTATTATGAAATTGATAATTTAGTTTAAAATTAGAAACCTCTTAAATGTGGATTCTTTACTAAGTTGACTTCCCGCTTTTTCCATTAAGTTCGCCTTTTTCCTTTTTATGTTACCTCATTTTCCTAGTTTCCTATTTTTTTTATTTTCCCTATTTCCCCTTTTACTTAGAACTCAAAAAGGCAGGTGTGGAATATAACCCCTTTTCCCTTTTATCATTAATTTAGTATCTTTTAAATTATCAAATGATAAAATAATTAATTCCCTCTTTACTTTTTTTATATCCACAGATTTTATTTCTTACGAATAATTTAATTTCTTACTCCCTTCATGTTACAAAATTTTATGAAGGCCATAATTATTACTTAAGTGGTTTTTATTTTAAATTTTATTATTTTATTTTATTTTATCTATTTATTTATTTATTTTATTTGTTCTTTTAATTTTATTTTTTTTTAAAGGTAGACAAAATTTTACTCCTAGAAAAATTTTAGACTTAGTACTTATATTTTGTACTGGGCGACATTTAATTAGGGAAACTTTTTTAAAATTTCTTAACCTGTTATTTGCCTTAGGGCCATCTAGGTTCATCCCTCTATCATCATCAATGCGACGTGTGCTTCAGGACTCACTAGTTTCTCCAAGTGTTCCATTCGCCTCATATGTTCCCTTGTGCAACGTACCGTTCAGGACACACTACATGCTCCAAGGGTGCCACTCACCTCTTGACTGATTAGTAGACATCAATAACTCCTAGAGTCAACACTCTGCTAGGTGAACTTGTGGGAGACTAATGAATTCTAAGGAATAAGGCCCCTGCCTTATTGCACACCCCTTAGAATCATCATGAGCGATTGTCACAGTCTTCCCTCATGGCATCGTCGGTACTCTCGAACTAGGTAATCGTTAACCTACAATTCGAGCCACGACGAGAGTGCTAGTAGGTTGTGGCAGGACTGTTGTCCACACCTCTCCCTCAACATCTCTGGTAGTCATCTGCGACCTCTTTACTCCATATGTGAGTCTGTTCGGTAAGCTATCGTCATCTTGCATCATCAAAAAATCATGTCAGAACATATCCATATCATATCATCTAGTCAAATGCACTAATATCACAGTAAAAAAATCAATGCCTCGATGCCTCTTCATCCTCAAGGTCCAAAACCCTGCACACTCAGTAAAACCGAGTCAATAGCACCTGTCTATGTCAATGTAGTAAAACAACATGTCATCTACCCATAACGCATCATAATCAAAGTCAAATGTTTTAATAGCATAATAATCCAAATCACTTGCGAGCAAGTGTCCTCAAAGAATAAGTTCGCTCAGTGCTCCAGAGAGGGATGTTACATACACCCCCTCTTGGTCTAAACTTCATCTGAAGTTTCACAGTATAAATGCTAAAATAAGTATATCATAGTATCATATGTCTATCTATCAAACAAAAATGGAAACTGTTGGTGCATATCATATGCATCCTCCCAAGTCGTCGAGTGTAGACTATAATTGTCCCACTGGACCTTGACTGGACCTTGACGTCGTAGTTTTTGAACGCGATGATCCAAGATACGGACTGGCTCAGCCACGAGCACTCCCTCATCCTATACCTGCAAGGAACTCATGTCAATATCATGTGTAGGATCACTAATATAATGTCTCAAAATAGATACATGAAAAAAATCATGCATACGCCTCAAAGAATCAGTAAAGGCTAGTCGATAGGCCACAGGTCCCTTTCCCTCCACAATCTCGAAAGGTCCCATGAACCTAGGAGAGAGTTTATCTCCCTTTCCAAACTTTATTGAACTCTTATGCAGTTTAAGCCGCAAGAAGACTAGATCGCCGACCTCGTAACTACGGTTGACACGGTGCGCATCGGCATAACTCTTTTGTCGATCCTGCACTTCTTTCATCCTTTGTCTTATTGTTTTCATTTTCTCTTCCATTTCTTGGATCACTTCTGGTCCCACCATGACCCTATCCTCAAGCCAATCCCAACTCAAAGGAATCTGACATGGTCGCCCGTAAAAAAACTTGAAAGGTGCCATCTTAATGGTGCTATGGTAACAATTGTTGTAAGCGAACTCCACTAGTGGAAAGAATTCCTCCCAATTCTTTTGTTGGTCCATCACATACATGCAATATGTCCTCCAAGGTTTGATTCGTTCGTTCGGTCTTCCCATCAGTCTCTGGGTGATATGCAGTACTAAAGTTAAGTTGGGTTCCCAAGGCCTCTTGAAAACTCATCCAAAATCATCCAGTAAACATCGATCCTCGATCATATATAATCCTCTTAAGCATGCCATGCAACCTCATAATCTCACTGATGAAAACTCTAGCTATGTCAGGTGCATGATACGTCCTACGCATAGGAATAAAGTGAGCACTCTTTGTCAGAGTGTCTACTACTATGAAAATTGAGTCATGTCTCCTTGTCGTCAATGGCAATCCAACAATAAAATCCTTCGAAATAACTTCCCATTTCGATTCTAGAATAGCATGTGGTTGTATAAATCTTGTTGGGTGTCTATGTTTAGCCTTTACCTGATAACATTCTAGACATCTGGCCACATAGTTGACTATGTCTGCCTTCATTCCCTTCCATAAGAATAAGGGTTTAAGGTCTTCCCTCATCTTTGTGACTCCTGGGTGAGCCATGTATACTGCTGTATAAGCCTCTCTTAGGATCAACATCCTCAAATCGTCATTTGGCGGCACGTAAATCTGACATATAAACCTCAATAAACCATCTCTATCAAATGAAAATCCCTCAAATTGTGGTACCATCATTGTGTTTTGTTCGATAAAACCCTCAACCTCTTTGTACCATTCATCGTCACGCTGTAAAGTTAGAATCTGTTCACGTAGATTTGTCTGAAGAGGCAACACCGAAAATATGCATGGTCTCCAACTCAATGAATCCACCATTCTATTCACTATCCCTTTTATGTAAGTAATCTTGAAATCATACTCAGTAAGCAATTCCGACCAACGTCATTGTCACGCATTCAGGTCACTTTGCGTAAATATGTGTTGTAGTCTAGAATGATCGATCTTTAGTTCAAATTTTCATCCAACAAGGTAGTGTCTCCAAACCTTCAAGTCCTATATGATGGCTAACAACTCCAAATCATGCGTCACATAGTTCTCCTCATGCCTTCTCAGTTTCCTCGAAATGTAAGAGATTACTCGTCCATCTTGCATCAAGACTCCGCCTAAGCCTTCCTTGGATGCATCAGTGCATACCAAGAATTCTACATCCATGTTAGAGACCTTCAGTATCGGTGTTGTTGTTAACAACTCCTTGAGCCTTTGAAATGCTTCTTCGCATTTTTCGGTCCAAACAAACTTCTTTCTTTTCTTCTACAATTATGTGATCGGATTTGCTATATTTGAAAACCCTTCAAAAAATCGTCAATAGTATCCTGCTATACCCATGAAGCTACGCAATTTTGGGACATTCATCGATGCAGGCCATTCCATAATAGCCTGGACCTTTGTTGGATCCACGACGATGCCTTTGCCGGAGATGACATGCCCTAAGTAGTGAATCTTCATTTGAAAAAAGATAATTTGGACAACTTCCCATACAATTTGTGCTCTCCCAGACACTGTAGTACCAAGTGCAAGTGCTCGTCATGCTCCTCCGTCGTCCAAGAGTAAATAAAAATATCGTCAATGAATACTTGGATGAACTTGTCCAAGTACTCGCGGAACACCCCGTTCATCAAACTCGTAAATACCCCTGGGGTGTTTGTCAGTCTAAATGGTAAAACAGTAAAATTGTAATGTCCAAACCTTGTCTTAAAGGCAGTCTTAGGGATGTCATCCTCTTTGATCCACAACTGGTGATACCCTGATTGCAAATCGATCTTGGAGAACACCGTCTCACCCTTCATTTGATCGAACAGATCATCAATTCTCAGCAAGGGATATTGATTCTTGATCGTGGCCTTGTTCAGTTGATGGTAGTCAATGCAAATCCTCCATGATCTATCCTTCTTTCGTATGAAAATAACAGGTGCACCCCACAGTGACACACTAGGATGTATCAGTACTGGGTCCACCAACTCCTCCATTTGCATTTTCAACTCTTGTAACTCCGGGGTCGACATCCGATAAGGTGTTCTTGCTATCGGTTCAGTCCCTAGTTTTAGGTCTATGGTAAACTCCAACTCCCTCTCTGGTGGCATCCTAGGTAACTCCTCTGGAAATACGTCTGCGAACTCCTTTACCACCAGAAGGTGTTCTAGACCTTCTTCTACTCCCTTCTTGTTTAACGCAAGGATCACATAAAGCTTGTACCCCTTGTGCATACTCTTCCGTAGCTGTAAGGAAGAGATGAACCTTAGGGAAATTCCCTGGTTCCATCCTACAATCACCCATCTCTGTCCCTCATCATCGACCAAGCTCAATCATTTTGTCTTATAGTTGAGTATCGCCTCATGCGATTCCATCCAGTCCATACCAATCACGACATCATACGATCCTAGGATTGTGACATACAGGTTGTCCCTTGTGACAAACTCTCCCACGTTAAGGACATAGCCCGTAACCTTCCCTCGAACATTTTTTTTGGCTCCCGAAGCCATCTCTATGAAGCTAAACTCATTATGTTCGACTGCGTTTACATTAAACATTTTTACCACTACACCAGAAATGAAGCTCTCGGTAGCACTGGGATGTATCAAAATACTAAGGGTCCGGTCAGGGACGGTACCTGTCATCTCGAGCACAGTCGACTGGTGCTCTGCCTGGCGGTTATTCACCGCTGCATGAATCTGATGGGCCTTGCCCATATCTCCCATGGTAGTGGGTTCGACTGATCTGATCACTCCGGTCTGCTCCACAGGGTAGTCACGCTGGTAGTGTGGCTCCCCACACATCCAACATCCCTTCTTCGGCCCAGTAGTCCTGGTGCCCGAAGTAGAAGATGACGGCCCACCGGCCTGGAACCCTGGTCTGTTCTGCTGAATAGGCCTAAATTATTGCTTCTGTGGGCGACGTTGTTGTTGATGCTATGGTCCCTGATAAGGTTTCTACTATGGAGGTGTCGGTCACTGAGGTGTAGTGAAATTGGATCCATTTTGGAAGCCACGATATCCTGACGTATCTTTGGCTGGTGTTTAAAGCTATTGTGCTCCAGATGGAACCTTCCCTGCTGGTCTCGCTAGAGTCCTGGTCTGACCCCCACTAATAAGATCCTCCTCTTCTATGAGGGCCTTATGGATGACATAATGCAAGGTTTGAGGCATCAAAATCCTAAACTTTGCATGTAGGTCTCCATTAAGGATGAACATGAACCTCTTGACCTTAAGTTTCTCAGTGTTAAGGTGCAGAGCATAACAGAGTAGCTCCATAAAATGGCCCTCGTACTCGGGCATTGTATGACCTCCCTGTCATAAGGCGTTGAACTCATTGAGTTGATGCTCAAGGAATTCCTATGAAAGGTACCTCCCTCGGAACTATTCCTTGAATAGTTCCCATGACACATTTTCGATGACCATGTTTAGCTACAATAGGAGCGTCTTCCACCATAGAAGAGTGCTCTCCTTCAGTTGGAAGACCACCATGCAGACCTTCCTGTTGGTGGTATAATCATGAAGTGCGAAGCACATCACCATGTTCTCCAACCATGCCTCGATGGCTGCACCATCCGGGGAACCAAAGAACTCAGGAAATTTGACCTTCTCAAGTTCATGGTGAATGCTCCTAGTACCAGCCGGTGCACGTGGTGAAACCTCAACGGGTGCTGGCGCCCTGGCCTCATCTCTGTCCAAATGGTTGATTAGTTCCTCAGACATACACTGAAAGGGTCTCATCATTTTGACTACATCACCAACTGCTATTTACTCTTGTCTGAGAACCTTCTCGTCTCCCTGGGGGTTAGACCCCTCAGGCGTGGATGCTACTGGAGGCGTCGTGCCTCCTCCCCTAGCACCCCGTCATTTTCCTATGTGGTGTCCTATAACCATGATTACCTACACACACACAATTCAACTCGATTAGCAATAGTATAATCAATCATATCCGTGAAATCCGTAGCGATCCCAAGTCGCGGGTTGAACCCGCTCTGATACCATATGTAATGAACCTCCCGTTCATCACAACATCAACTTCTCATAACAAGTGCAATTTTTTTTTTTGTGTGTGTGTGCATGTGTACAAGGGTAATATAGACATTATACTTTGCCTCACAACACGACGATGAAAATGACGCATGCAACTACGACCACTACATAATGACCTAAGAACCACATCAAGCATCTGTAAGCAATGAACGATAATCAACTGACGAAAAATAAGTTTGGCTACCCATCTATCCTACCCTGCAATGGTTAGGACCTCCAGGACACATAAGAAACACTCAAGCCTAGGTTTCCATCCATTTTGACCATTTAAGGTCTCAGGGCTAGCGACTGTTATGAGGAACAATGAGGCATCTACATCCCACACGAAACAAGAATACCAAACTAAAATATGATAAGTCAACAACGGTGATGATGATCCATGCACGATAGTGTTCTATGAATCAGTCACACGACACATAAATTCCAATGTGCAAGGGAATTTGATTACTAAATCCGTCATAAACGACATAAGTTCTTGCTCAATTCTATTATAAACTTTCAATGCGATCATACATCAGCATCTCCTAAAGGCGCAAGAGTAACCTACTTGATTTTAAAAGCGCTAAGCGAGCAATTACATAATCAACTTTTCTTCAGATTTAATCATGACACAATGCAACTATCAAATTAATTCAAGGCGCAAGTAAATTAAGAGCTACATAACCATGACTCCAACATTTCTCCATTCAACTTTAATCATTATACATTCCAATTGGGCATTCAGTTTTATCCGAGTCTCAACCTACTAGCCATTAACATTAATTGAGGCATTACTAAAATAAAGTAGCTAGTTGTTATTAAACACTAACTAAAACAAAGTAGATTGTTGTTGATGTTGCAGCATTGGTAACCTATGTCTAATATTGTTTCAATATAAGGTTACCTTCCTTCTACATTAACATATACTATCCTATGTACATATGAAAAAGGGGAGCAACCTTGAAGAGAAAAATAAATGATTTTTTTTTTTAGATACAGACCATCTAACTGTCCTCAACATAAACATAAGATAGTAGAATAACAATGTAACATGAATCTAAGCATAAAATAAAA
Organism: Picea engelmannii; assembly: GCA_009831015.1. NCBI lineage: Eukaryota > Viridiplantae > Streptophyta > Pinopsida > Pinales > Pinaceae > Picea > Picea engelmannii. The sequence goes on from ML785280.1 coordinate 308,787, forward strand.
ATATGATTATGAAAGAGATGAGATGTAATATCGCTTTCGCCTTATTTTTCTTTATCAAATTAAAATTTACATGAATTTGAACCATGACTTTTGAGAGCTCAAATGCTCTCGATTTATGTTCTTTGTAGACATGGAGAAAAGAGGTTCCAAAAATTTGAGTCGATGCTACTAAAATTTAAGCATGAAATGGTCTGAGTACTAATTTTGAATAAAATTCATTCACCCAATCTATGACCAACATAGAATTCCCCAAATAAGATTCTTCCACATTTATCTCCAGAGCCAAATTGAGTAGGAGTTGAGAAACTACGATTTTGTCCAATTGTTGACATGGATTCTAATATTCATTTTAAAATAAAAATTTAAAAACTGGAATTGCAGGGACTCTGATATTCATTTTAAAATAAAATTTAAAAATTGAAACGCAGGGATTCTAATTTTCTTTTTAAAATAAAAATTGGAAATTGAAAATGCAGGGATTCTAATATTCAAAAATAACAATAGAAAAATTGAAAACGCAGGGATTCTAATATTCATTTTAGAATAAAAATTAAAAACTGAAATTGTAGGAATGGTTTAAAGAGGTTCACCCAGAAGAAATTACACGATTCATCTTATTAAATAAGGCCACCGTAGGTTACAGTTAATGGCATAATCATGCCCATTTAGTGGCAATGCATTCGGGCTACCCACATTCCAAATCCACTCAAGAGAATACGCCCTCAACCCAATGTGTTTCACCATGAATGGGGATATGAATTTGTTGTTGTAGCAACACAGTTAGCAAAAGAAGGTGATCTGGGGGTGAACAAACTAGAAAGAACCTGACCCTTGGTTACGTAATAAGAAACACCAATACCCATTGCAATTATGAAAGGTTTGGAAATAAATAAATAAATAAAACTTGTACATGCAATACAATCCAAATCTAAAACAGATGGAAAGTAAGTAGGTTCATTTAATTGGAGGTAATATGCTACAGTTCAAGGCTATCCGTAACCCCTTAGTTGCAGTTGTATCCTCAAGGACAAATCGATCTACCCTTTAAAACCCTATTGTATTCAATAAATCTAGGTTTTGAATGAGAAGGACTAAGCTTTGTTATTCTATAAAGGATCACACATACCAGAGGTAACGCACCAGCAAAGACTGAAGCTCCAACAAATACATGGGTAAAGAGTAATGAGAATAGTCAACGTTAGACCAAATCTCTATCTCAAGAGATGTGTGCACGCTGCCATTCAAAATCACAAATTTATCTTGATATCCTATCACTTTAGAGATGTCAAAAATTCCGATCTAGCCAATAACAGGATGGTATTACCTCCTAACAATGCCAAGTCATGTATGAATTAAAGGTACAGTCTGCATATCTCGAGACTATATGCCCATGTTAGGATTCCCAAGGTCAAAGGGTGAATAAAGCAGTCAACAAAGGAGGCGCGTTGTCTGTCAGGAATCACTATCATAATGCATGGTATCAAGCCCTGAAAAGCCAAAGAAAATTACAGAGAATAGTAAGAGGAACACAAAGCTAGATTCTCAATCATTAAACAAACTTAGGAACAACATTTTGCAGTGATCACATATTGCAATCGCCGAAGTCATAAACATTGTTCTTTTTCATCCATTACCGAATTACAATAGAAAAGTTGATATTTCTACATCCGTTACACAATTATAATTGTCGAAGTAATAAAAACAAGTCAATCCAACCAGAACCAAACACAGATTGAAGTTAAATATTTTTTAGCTCGAAATACCAACAAAAACAAATGCCTACAATAGTAAGAGAATGCCAGGGCCCTAAGGGTAACTCATCAAAAGGATCACAAGGGTTCTATTAGTCAAGTTGTAGAAAATAAACAACATGGAAGAAAGAAAATCCAAACACCAAGGCCGTACTGAAGGACGCAAGTCAAACAATTAGGCAAGGACATCCACAGAGGGAGATGGCTAAAGGTTCACCTTCGCATCACCATCCTTGGACAAAAAAGTAGGGCGTTGAGATCCATAGGTATTTTAATGCTAAGGCGATGACCATAAATCAGGCTCCTAGCCAACTGCTCAGGCAAGGACTGGCGTGCTAGAGATGAAAGGCAAACAATCGCATGGGTAACAGTCAAACCACAGGGCTGTCGAGTCATGCGAGGATGAAGGCCAAGAGAAATCAATCAACCAAACATTCAGCTAGGCTAAGAAAAAGGGATCCACTATCAATCTAAACAACCAATCCATTTACAAATCAATATGCAAATCTAAGCATAAGTCGTAATGCATTCTACTCTACAAAATATAAGAGCGTACCATTGCATGATCGCCTGCTTCGAATGACATCCCACGCTTTGTGAAAACTCCCACTCGTCGACCATCGAGACCTCACCGGTACCTCCCAGCCAATGCTAGGGGTACTCTTCTTCCCCCTTAGCCCCCTTGAGCTGCAAAGGGGCCACACACACTATCAAGAGATTTAGTTTATCTCCCAACTCGCCTCGCAAGGCCAAGCTACCACTCCTCTCCGAGATGGGCATCCCAACTAACCAAAAGTATATCAGTCAAGTCGATATTTCCGCAGCGTAACGTTATGCAAACAAAAGATCATCCTTCATCCTTATCTTTCCTTTATTTTATAGAGTTTCGAACTTCCTTTCTTTCCTAAAATCTCATTTAAATAAAGTTTTAAAAAAAAATTCCTAAAATTTCATCTCCGTACAAGTGTCCCCCATCCCCTACATTCCTCCATAAATTAATTTCTTTAATTAAGTAATTATCTTTATTTCTCTCACCCACCTAGAGTTACTCCTAGAATCACTCCTAGGTGTCCCTAGATTACCTTACAGGTTTTAAAGGATTTCCCTATTATGAAATTGCTAATTCATTTTAAAATTAGAAAGCTCTTAAATGTGGATTCTTTACTAAGTTGACTTCCATCTCTTTCCCTTAAGTTCCCCTTTTTCCTTTTTATTTTACCTCCTTTCCCTAGTTTCGTATTTTTTTTATTTTCCCTCTTTCCTCTTTTACTTAGAACTCAAAAAGGCAGGTGTGGAATATAACCCCTTTTCCCTTTTATCATTAATTTAGTATCTTTTAAATTATCAAATGATAAAATAATTAATTCCCTCTTTACTTTTTTTATATCCACAGATTTTATTTCTTATGAATAATTTAATTTCTTACTCCCTTCATGTTACAAAATTTTATGAAGGCCATAATGATTACTTAAGTGGTTTTTATTTTAAATTTAATTATTTTATTTTATTTTATCTTATCTATTTTATTTATTTTTTTATTATTTTTTTTAATTTTGTTTTTTTTTAAAGGTAGACAAAAATTTACTCCTAGTGAAATTTTAGACTTAGTACTTAGATTTTGTACTAGGCGACATTTATTTAGGGAAATTGTTTTAAAATTTCTTAACCTGTTATTTGCCTTAGGGCCATCTAGGCTCATCCCTCTATTATCATCAATGTGACATGCCCTTTAGGACGCACTAGGTGCTCCGAGGGTGCCACTCGCCTCATATGTTCCCTTGCACGATGTGCCCTTCAGGATGCACTTTGTGCTCCAAGTTTGTCACTCACCTCTTGACTGATTGGTAGACATCAATAACCCCTGGAGTCAACACTTCACCAGGTGAACTTGTGGGAGACTAAGGGATTCTAAGGAATAACGCCCTCACCTTATTGTGCACCCCTTAGAATCATCATGAGCGAATGTTGCAGTCTTCCCTCACAGCATCGTCGATCCTCTCGAACTAGGTAATCGTTAACCTATGGTTCGAGCCACGATGGGAGTGCTAATAGGCTGTGGCAGGGCTGTTGTCCACACCTCTCCCTCAACATCTCTGGTAGTCGTCTGCGACCCCTTTACTCCATATGTGAGTCTGGTCGGCATGCTATCGTCAGCCTGCATCATCAACAAATCATGTCAGAACATATCCATATCATATCATCTAGTGAGATTCACTAATATCACAGTAAAACAATCAAACCCCAATGGCACACTCCCTAACTCGATCCAGAGTTCAAGGGGTTCCATCGATGTGTCTGCATCCTCAAGGTCCAAAACCCTGCACACTCAGTAAAACCGAGTCAATAGCACCTGTCTATGTCAATGTAGTAAAACAACATGTCATATACCCATAACGCATCATAATCAAAGTCAAATGTTTTAATAGCATAATAATCTGGATCACTTGCGAGCAAGTGTCCTCAAAGAATAAGTTCGCTCATTGCGCCAGAGCACGATGTTACAATAACACAAAACTTAAATAATGATGGCATAGTCTTTACCTACTATTGTGAATATAAGTCATTGAATTAATAAAAAAATATGTAAAGTGGTGTAATAACCTTCGGTAATGATCAAAATATATACAAAACTAAGAATTTAAAAATATCTATGATTTGAGGCATGATAGTAAAGGCGATAATATTTATAGTGTTTAAATTCAACAGATTTCACAGTGATGGGGAAATAATAAATGACTAGATATTGTGGTTGTAGATGATGGGGTTTATGTGAAAGTCAAAAATGCATTCAGATAAGGAAAACATATGAAAACTTTAGCATATTGATAATGTGACTATTCCTGTAAATTGTCAACTTTCCTGTGGAAAGAGGAGGAAATTATTGTTGCAAAACAGATGGTATCTTGATGAGAACATGCACTTGTAGTACTAATGATCCTTTGTACAATTAGTTGTGCTGAAAAAAATAACCAAGTATATCCATGTGCTAGATGGATATTTTAATGACAATTCTTGCATTAGATTGGATAGTTCGTATTCCTTTTATATATAATCATGCAAGCTAGTGGCTTGATCTTGCTAATGAATATGATAATAATGTCCATGATGTAATATTATTTTGCATACATTATGCATAAATATACTTTTTATGTTCATGATGTTATGCTATCATAGGAGACATATGGTATTTACATACGATGTTATGTCGTTCCATTGATTGTTTTGATGTAATGATTATGTTTGAGAAACATATGTCGAGGTTATAATATTATGCTAGTATTTCATCAGGTGATTGCATGGGACACTTACATTCAATTTTTATGATGACATGCATGAGCATGTGGTGATGACAATGATGTTGTATTTTCATGATGATATGAGGGAGTTAGCATGTGTATTCTTCCTTCGAGATGTTGATATTATATTTATAACTAATGCATTGTTTGCATGTTGTTAGATGATGATTTTTATGTTATCCACCAATGGGCCAAGAGGGCCAATTTATTCGATGATCTAATCAAATCCTATACATACAAGGGAGAATATACAAAAAGTAACACCTTATGGGTCAAGCATAAACTTAATCTACCAACCTATCCTAGTGGTTCTTTTCCGAGTATAACTCTCGATGAAAAATGGGACCATCTTGAGATTGCCAAAATGCCTAATAGGGGAGTTGTGATGTGGAAGTCCCAAAGAATGGATGGAGTGTTTCTTCTCAGTGGTGTTGTGGGATTGGACTTCGATGACTAGGGATGTGTACATGAGGAAGGAAAAGGAAGGAGTTTAGTTATATCCTTTTGAGACAATTGTTGTAATAAAGTATTGATCAGGATGATTGGTGTACATTAGTATTGATCCAAATCACTGGCATACATGAGTATTGATCTAGATTCCTTCTTGAGGTCTAGTACCTATCACCCTGATAAATAGATATTTCTTGGTATGGTGCCATAGATCTATGATGGACAAGATAAGGTCTGGTGGTTAGAGTCCTAATAGACCAAGTGGGGAAGAAAAAATAAAGAGTACTTGTCCTTCCTCAGTGGGGTCATGTGTAATTTTGATGCTTATTGTAGTCACTTGGGTGGATTTATACTAGTTCAATAGAGGGTGTTGTGGATTATACAAGGAGAAAGCTAAAATTTCTATAAGTAACATACATATCGTAACTTCGGGATGAAGTTCCTTGAAAGGGGGGAGTATGTAATTCCCCATAATAATAATAGAAATAATAAGTATTTACATCGTATAAAAATGGAAAGAATAAAAATAATTACTTTATTAATAGAATAAAAGGGGAAAATACAAAAAGATAAATTAAGAAAATACTAAAAATGGCATGATTAATTATTTAATGAAAAGTTTAACTTATGCATGAATATGTAGGAATAATTCTATATAATGAAGAAGGAGAAGAAAAGTAGATATCTTTTGCTTGGGACAATTTTAGTGTAACAACCCTACCATTTAGTTACGACATCAAGCCTCACATAACAAGTGCAATTTTTTTTTTTGTGTGTGTGTAGGAAGGTAAACATGACATTACTCAACAATGTAATAGGACGACAAACACCATGCAAGCAACTCATGCAAAAACAACATGACGAACTAACAATATTAAGAATGACTACCCGCCTGTCCTACCCTACAATGGTTAGGACCTCCAGGACACATAAGCAACGCTCAAACCCAGGTTCCCATCGATTTTGACCATTTAAGGTCTCAGGGTTGGTGACTGTTCTGAGGAACAAGGAGTTGTCTACATCCTTCCCGACATAAGCAGACCAAGCCAATAAGAAAGGAAAATCATTAATTATAATAAAAAACAACCCCCCCTCAACGGAAGGCGCAAGCTAAAAATGACCTCGCCACTATCCCAATCAATCGTCGAGTCAAGCTAGTCAATAGTCACCGTCTGTTTTAGTCATTTATCAGGAGACCATCTTAGCATGCCTAAATGCAAAATATCTTCAAGGTGCAATCTACATTAGCCTTAAAACAAATTCATTGAAAATTTAAATTACAAGTGTCATCAGAGTTCCATCTAAATCAAATTGCCTTAAATATATTTATTTGTTATAAGTATTCTATTTTAAAATCAATATCTAATCATCTTGTAGATATATATAACAATATCCAAGAATAGATTATGTACATCTTAACAATCTTTACACAAAATTCCTCATCCCACAAATAATAATAGTAATAATAAACTGTTGAGTGGAAGTAAGGTTAACCATATCCATAATTGACCTTTCAAATGGAAACGCCCCTGTTATATAACGAAGCATTAATCAATGACAAATGAGAACACATGGTCTGACATGATCAATTTTCTATTGAAATATGGATAAATCTTAAAATAAATGGCCTTCCCAACATAAACTCACTGTCATTAATTTACTGTCAGTTCAATAACTGATATTTAATAAATTTGTTGCCATTCGACCTATCACTCAATTATATTCTGTCATGTTTTAAAAATATTACTGCCAGTGCAGATAACTAATATTTAATAAATTTTGCTACCACTCGACCTGTCACTCAATTAGATTCTGTCATGTTTTTTTTTTTTTTAGGGATTACTGCTAGTTTAATATTTTCAGCACTTCCATCAAGAATAAAAAGGGACAACCATGAGGATAAATATCCATTCATGTAATAAAAAAAAATTATAGCCGAGATCCCGAACAGGAGGTTTTAAACAATTTGACAGCACGATGGTCCAACTTCCATGTGTGACTGGAGATTGCCTTACTCCAATGAGAACTATAGCCAGTCATTCAAGGGGAAACACAGAGCTACAACTCCAGCTCCCGCCGGCATTCAATTCTCATGCAGAGCTAAAAGTGTTGGAACGATCAAAGTCAATAGAATAAAGAACATGTAGCTTATATAGATTGACACTACGCAACAGACCCTTGCATCATTTGACATAAATTTATGTTTGATCCTTTTCTATCGACATAAGGAACAATCCACAGACTTTGACTGAAACATATTTTAAAGCATAATTCCATAATCACAACGCACATTAAGAAAATGCGTGCTAACCCCAGAGAAGGTATGAAAATTGTGCAATGGCAACATAAAATATCCAAACATGGTTTAACCTGACAATAGTTTATGAAATATTCAACACAAGAAGGATGAGGTTAGAGATCAATAAGTTTTAAAGTGAACTGAAATTGTTTTCTCAAATATTAACTCAATATATTTTCACTTTAAATCATTGCAGTCAACATTTCGACTTTGGAGTAATAGTACAGGTATCTCGACATGACAATTACATAAAGAAACAATGTTTGAAAACTCTGGAGTATATTTCCATCATGCTTTAAGTAATGCTTAAAGGTTATGTATATCTAGAATCCACACAACAAAACCATCAATCAATAAAACAAACGTTCGGGTGACAGATCATACCAACAAAAAGTAAAACGTTTTCATCAAGGAAGTAAATACAATGCAACAACAATAAGTAGAGTGACTAAGCATTAAGCATCTCGTAAGAAATATGATCACTATCATAAAATAAGGAAGCATTTGCCTGCCATCAAAATTTTTGTGATTGCCTTCCAGTACTGCGTGCATTGATAACTTCACAATAACCAAGGAAATTTGTGTGCATCCACATGTATGGGATATTTTGTATTTTTCACGAGTCTCAAAGTCAGATCAACCAATTATATGTTGAAGCTCAATGCCTTTTGCAAATTCCAATCTTGAATTAATATGGTTTTAAAATAGTAATCAGATATTAGCACTAGATAAATATGCTACCCTAACCAGGAAATGCCCAAAAATGGCCGAGTAAAATTTCATTAAAGGTGATAAGACTCAAAAGGCGATCGTCAGGGAGTACATGAGAACATATCTAAACTACCAAGAAAAAAAAACAAAAATGTAGAGTCCATTTCATGGATTGGGGTGTGGTGATACCGTGAATAAATGCCATCAATAAAATAGAACGAAGTTCAGTTTGTAGGGAGGGATCACACCACAAATTGAGTTTCTAGAAATAGGCATAAAAGGTATGGTTACTAGGCTGACCAATGTAAAAAGACCCAAACCAGCAGTAAGTTCGCCAAGAGATGTATCAACGACGACTTAATTTCTCAGGAAATGAGTGGAATAATTTATAGAGATTCAATCAAAATAAGGTGTAGGACAACAATATCCAAGGACAACAATCAAAGGTAGACAATGGATGGGTTCATCCTTTGCTTCACCATCCTCGCATAGAAAAGAAGGGCGTTGAGATCCATATGTCTTTTAATGCTAAGGCGACAACCGTAGATCAGGCTCCTGGCCGACTTCTCAGGTAAGGACTGGTGAGCTATGGATGAAGGCTAAACAACCTCAAGGTTACAATCAACACACAGGGCGGTCACAACATGCAAGAAAATGAAGGCCATGGGAGTCAAAAACCATCGAGATAGGCTAAGGAAGGTTTCAATCGCTAATATAAAAATCATCATTTACTTTTCCATTAAATAAGTAGATCCAAGCATAGGTCCTAATACATTCTACCATACAAAAATGAAGAGAGCGTATCGTTTCCTGATCGCCCACTCTGAACAATGTCCTGTGCGCTTCGTGCAACTCCTTCTTGCCGACCGTTGAGACTTCACCGATACCTCCCAACCAATGCTACGGGTACTCTTCTTCCCCCTTAGCTCCCTGAGCCACAAAGGGGCCACACACACTATCCATAGATCTCGTCTAGCTCTCGTCTCGCCTTGCAAGTCCGAGCTACCACTCCTCTCCGAGATGGGTATCCCCAACTCCCACAAGTAAATCAGTCAAGTAGATATTTCTGTAGTGTAACATTACAAAAACAGAAGATGATCCTTCCTCCTCCTCCTCCCTTTATTTTATAGAGTTTTGAACTTCCTTTATTTCCTAAAATCTCATTTAATTAAAGTTTTTAAAAAAAAGTTCTCTCCGTACAAGTGTCCCTCATCCCCTACAATCCTCCATGAATTAATTTCATTAATTATGTAATTATATTTATTTCCCTCACCCAACTAGAGTTACTCCTAGAATCACACCTAGGTGTCCCCAAATTCTCTTACAGTTTTAGCTTTCCCTTTTATTAAAAGGCTAATTCAGCTTAAAATTAGAAGCTCTTAAATGGTAGATTCTTTACTAAGTTGACTTTTCTCTTTTTCCCCTAAGTTCCCCTTTGTTGGAAATACTAGAACAACTGAGAGGGGGGGTGAATCAGTTGTTTATAAGCTTAAACAATTTTATGTCTTTTAAATAATTATTAATATTTCTTCATGTGTCATCAACCAGTCATACAGCATATGGACAGTAAGAGTAACGATCATCAGTCACACATAAAATACACACACAGACAGATTTTCACGAGGAAACCCATAAAGGGAGAAAACCTCTTCTTCTTCGAAATGATAGGTAGTCTTTTTATGTTCTGTACATCATTTACAATTGAGCACCAACTCAATGTGAGGCTGCTACCTCTGTTTTACAAGCTACAACTTGTTTGAGAGCTCCAACTCTCTGATTTCTCTAGAACCCACTAGAAGGAAGCACCAACTCCCTGAAAACTCCAGCACCAACTGGATGGAAGCACCAACTTCCTGAAAGTTCCAGTACCAACTAGATGGAAGCACCAACTTCCAGTTACACAGGCTCCAACCTGCATAATAGAGAACATATGTTCTTCCTAGCACCACCCTGCCACCCTAGTTTCTCTGGCTGTAACCAGATGGAAGCTACAACTTCCTGTGTTCAAGCACCCACTTGAACTTCTGAGGAAAACAGTCCTCCCGAGCACCTCCCAACCTCCCAAAGATATCAATGATTAAATACAAACTCAACTTTACAGATAAATCAGTTCATACCAATTTTACTTTGTTCTGTAAATCTTGTCTTCTGCTGCTTGCTCTATCATTATGCTCTGCTTCTGCTCTTCTCTATCGTTCTGCTCTGCTTCAGCTCTTCTCTATCATTCTGCTCTGCTTCAGCTATGCTCTATCGTTCTGCTATGCTTCAACTCTGCTCTATCATTCTGCTCTTCTTTAGCTCTGCTCTTTCATTCTGCTCTGCCTGTCCTTTGCTCCAATTCAAATATACAATTCACTTCATTCTGTATATCAATGGGACTTCATCTTTAACTCCTTCTCCTTTATCCTTTTCTTACTATTTCATTCTTTTTCACGTAGAACAACCAACCCATACAGTATCACGCATTTTCTCTTATACATCCTGCCTTGACGGTTCCACTTCCCATCTCCTTCGACAAGAACAACGACAACTGTCTTCCCAACTGAATCATCATCTGAAACGCTAACTAATTCTTCATAATGAGTCCATTTCACTAACAAGAATCATACTCAGTTGTTAACTGTGAGAGAGAACAGTGACCCTCCGATCAGTATTTGATCCAACGGTTCAGATCCAATCGGGATTCCACCATCGCGATTTCGGCAATTGCGATGTCAAGCTTCACTTATAAAGCCTGATACACAAAATTCCATATATTGGTCGAATCAACGATCCAAATGTAATTTCGGTTCAATGGCTACGATTATGTCGCGATATCGCATAACGTGATTTCGCAACTCATGTTGCAATCCTTACCATCTCCTGATTCACGAAATTCCGATGAGAGTTTGATCAACGGTCCTCATCTCTTGCTTTCTTTAACGACTGAGATCAAATCGCGAAATCGCATATCGCGATTTCGGGTTTCTCGTTGTCAAGATATTTTGACATTGCAAAGTGTCGATTCCCGATTCCCAATTCTTCATGCATAGATTCAATGGTTCAGATCACTTCTAGCTCAATGGCTCAGATTAGATCGGGATTTTGCACATTGTGATTACTCCCACTTATCCTTGTTCTTTAAAAGGCATGCAGATTATCTCTGATCCAACGATGATCAGGTCTTGCGCTTGAATCCAACAGTTACTGAGTCATCTCCACAACCATACCAATACTCGCACTCCACGCAGAGATTCAATGGTCCAGATCATTCTTTCTTTAATGGCTACGATCAAATCGTGAAATCGCATATCGCGATTTCGGTGTTTTCGTTGTGATTGAACACGGGACTCATGAAACTCCGATTCCCGATACGCCGATGAGCATAACTGCGACAACACCCGATCCTTTTCCACCTGTCTTTGCAGATGGAAGGTCCCTATTCCTCCAGGATTTCACCTCTGCACAGTAGAGCTTAACCCCTGCGCTTAACCTCTGCGCAGCTTCTGAAGATCTGACGGTTATCGGCCTTTCGGGAATTTTTAATGGGATCCAACGGTCACCATCTTCCTTCTCCTCTGCAGAATCCTGTATTTTGAGCTTTTCTACGTGCATCTTCTTCCATGCTATTCCTCCTGAGCTTTACATTTGAATCTCTTATTCTTCCATCTTCACTGTTGCCATTAATGACAACAACCATCAACACGCATTCGTTGCTTGTTCAATATTTTCCAAAAATCTCCCCCTTTGGCATTGATGGCAACACTTGCATTCAAAATTCAGACTTCAACTCTCCTCTGCATTCGACCATTCAGACTCTCCTCTGTTACCGAAACATTTTGAACCAGACTTCAACTCTCCTCTGCATTCGACCATTCAGACTCTCCTCTGTTACCGAAACATTTTGAACTCGACTCCTTTCTCCCCCTTTGACATCAATGTCAAAGAAGAAACATTCTTCCACTGATC
>ML785280.1:354319-375105 GCA_009831015.1 Picea engelmannii
TTTATTTTTATGAATAACTTAATTTCTTACTCCCTTCATGTTGCAAGATTTAATGAAGGTCAAAGTTATTATTTAAGTTATTTTAATTTTTATTATTTTTACTACTATTGTTTCTTTTTTTTTTTTTTATAGAAGACAAAATTTTACCACTAGCGTAATTTAGACTTAGGCCTTAAATTTCATACTAGGAGACATTTAATTAGGGAAATTGTTTTTTAAAAATTACTTAACAAGTTATTTGTCTCAGGGCCATCTAGGTTCATCCCTCTATCATCAACAACGTGACGTGCTCTTCAGGAAGCACTAGCTGATCCAAGGGTGCCACTCACCTAATTTGTTCCTTTGCACGACATGTCCTTCAGGATGCACTATGTGCTCCAAGGGTGCCAATCGCCTCTTGACTGATTTGGTAGACACCAATAACCCCTGGAGTCGACACTCTTCCAGGTGAACTTGTGGGAGACTAAGGGCTTCTAAGGAATAAGGCCCCCGCCTTATTGGGTGCCTGTCGTAGTCTGCCCTCATGGCATCTTGTGTCCTCTCGAACTAGGTAATCGTTAACCTATAGTTCGATCCACAATGAGAGTGCTAGTAGGCTGTGGCAGGGTTGTTGTCCACACCTCTCCCTTAGCATCTTTGGTATTCGTGCGTGACCCCTTTACTCCATATGTGAGTCTAGTCGGCAAGCTATCATTAGCCTGCACCATCAACAAATCATGTCAGAACATATCCATATCATATCATCCAGTCAGATGCACTAATATCACAGTAAAACAATCAAAACCCCATGGCACACTCCTTGACCCGATCCGAAGTCCAACGGGTTCCATCGATGCCTCTGTATCCTTAAGGTCCAAAACCCTTCACACTCAGTAAAACCAAGTCAATATCACCTGTCTATGTCAAGGTAGTAAAACAACATGTCATCAACCCATAACACATCATAATCAAAATCAAAAGTTTTAAAAGCATAAAAATCTAGATCCCTTGCAAGCAAGTGTCCTCAAAGAATATGTTTTCTCAGTGTGCCAGAGCGGGATGTTACAGAAACCCCCACTTGGTCTAAACTTTGTCCCGAAGTTTCCCAGTATAAATGTAAAAATAAAGTGCATCACAGTATCATATGTCTATCTATCAAACAAAAATGGAAACTGCTGTCACATATCATATGTGTCCTCCCATGTCGTCGACTGTGGACTATAATTGTCCCACTAGACCTTGACCTGAACTATCATTCGATGTCGTAGTTGTCGAATGTGATGATCCAAGATGTGGACCGGCTCAACCGTGAGCGCTCCCTCGTCCGATACCTGCACAGAACTCATGTGAATAACATGTGTAGGATCACTAATATAATGTCTCAAAAAAGATACATGAAAAACATCATGCATACGCCTCAAAGAATCAGGCAAGGCTCGTCGATAGGCCACAGGCCCCTTTCTCTCCATAATCTTTAAAGGTCCCATGAACCTAGGAGAGATTTTATCTCCCTTCCCAAACTTGATCGAACTCTTATGCGGTTTAACCCACAAGAAGACTCGATCGCCGACCTCGTAACTACAATCGATGGGGTGCGCGTCGGCATAACTCTTCTGTCGATCCTGTGCTTCTCTAATCCTTTGTCTTATTTTTTTCATTTTCTCTTCCATTTCTTAGATCACTTCTGGTCCCACTAGGATCCTATCCTCAAGCTGATCCCAACTCAAGGGAATCCGACATGGTCGCCCGTAAAGAAACTCAAAAGGCCCCATATTAATGGTGCTCTAGTAACTGTTGTTGTAAGAAAACTCCACCAGTGGCAAGAATTCTTCCCAACACTTTTGTTGGTCCATCACGTACATGCGTAACATGTCCTCCAAGGTTTGATTCATTCATTCAGTCTACCCGTCAATCTCTAGGTGATATGCAGTACTAAAGTTAAGTTGGATTCCCAAGGCCTCTTGGAAACTCATCCAAAATCGTCCAGTAAACACCGATCCTTGATCCAATATAATCCTCTTAGGCATGCCATGCAGCCTCACAAACTCACTAATGAAAACTCTAGCTACATCAGGTGCCTGATACGTCGCATGCACAGGAATAAAGTGATCACTCTTCGTCAGAGTGTCTACTACTACAAAAATCAAGTCATGTCTCCTTTCCATTAGTGGCAATCCAACAATAAATTCCATCGAAATAACCTCCCATTTCGATTCTAGAATAGCATGCGGTTGTAGTAATCATGCTGGGTGTCTATGTTCAGCCTTTACCTACTGACATTCTAGAGATATGGCCACATAGTTGACTATGTCGTCCTTCATTCCCTTCCAGAAGAACAAGGGTTTAAGGTTTTCCCTCATCTTCATGACTCCCGGGTCAGCCATGTAAACTACTCTATCAGACTCGCTCATGATTAACATCCTCAACTCATCATTTAGCGGTATGTAAATCTAACATTTAAACCTCAATAAACCATCGCTATCAAATGAAAATCCCTCAAATTGTGGTACCATCATTGTGTTTTGTCCGATAAAATCCTCGACCTCTTTCTACCAGTCATCGTCATGCTGTAAAGTTAGAATCTTTTCATGTAGATTCATCTGAAGAGGCAACACTGAAAATATGCGTGGTCTTTGACTTAATGCATCTGCCACTTGGTTCACTGTTCCTTTTATGTAAGTAATCTCGAAGTTGTACTCACTAAGCAATTCTGACCAACGCCCTTGTCGTGCGTTCAGGTCACTTTGCGTAAATATGTGTTGTAGTCCACAATGGTCAGTCTTTAGTTCATTTTTTTGTCCAACAAGGTATTCTCTCTAAACCTTCAAGGCATATATGATGTCTAATAACTCCAAATCGTGCATCACATAGTTCTCCTCATGCCTTCTCAGTTTCCTCGAAATGTAAGCAATCACTTGTCTGTATTGCATCAAGACCCTGCCTAAGCCCTCCTTGGATGCATCAATGCATACCAATAAGTCCATGTCCATGTCAAGGACCTTTAGTATTGGTGTTGTTGTCAAAAATTCCTTCAGCCTCCGAAATTCTTCTGTGCATTTCTCAGTCCATACAAGCTTCTTGTTCTTCGTCTACAACTCCGTGATCGGAGCTACTATCTTCAAAAATCCCTCGACCAACCGTTCATAGTATCCTACTAAACCCATGAAGCTACAATCTTCCAGGACATTCGTCGATGCAGACCATTCCATAATAGCCTTGACCTTTGCTGGATCCATGGCGATGCCTTCGCCAGAGATGACATGCCCTAAGTAGTGAATCTTTGATTGATAGAAAGAGAATTTGGACAACTTGCCATATAGTTTGTTCTCTCCTAGACACTGTAGTACCAAGTGCAAGTGCTCATCATGCTCCTCCGTCATCCGATAGTAGATCAAAATATTTCCAATGAATACTTGGATGAACTTGTCCAAGTACTCGTAGAACACCTCATTCATCAAACTCATAAATACCCCTGGGGCATTTGTCAGTACAAATGGTAAAACAATAAACTTGTAATGTCCAAACCTCATCTTAAAGGAGGTCTTAGGGATGTCATCCTCCTTGATCCGTAACTGGTTATACCCTGATCACAAATCAATCTTGGAGAACATTGTCGCACCCTTCATTTGATCGAACAAATCATCAATTCTCAACAATGGATATTGATTCTTGATCGTGGCCTTGTTCAGTTGACAGTAGTCAATGCAAATCCTCCATGATCCGTCCTTCTTTCATATGAAAATAACAGGTGCACTACATAGTGACACACTAGGACGTATCATTCCCAGGTTGAGAAACTCCTTCAGTTGCATTTTCAACTCTTGTAACTCCAGAGTCGGCATCCGATAATGCGTTCTTGCTATCGGTTCAGTCCCCGATTTTAGGTCTATGGTAAACTCCAATTCCCTCTACGAAGGCATCCCAGGTAATTCATCCAGAAACACATCCGCAAACGCTTTCACCACCAGAAGGTGTTCTAGACCTTTCGCTACTCCCTTCTCATTTAACGCAAGGATCACATAAAGCTTACACCCCTTGTGCATGCTCTTCCAAAGTTGCAAGGAAGAGATGAACCTCAAGGAAAATCCCTGGTTCTAGCCTACAATCAAACGTCTATGTCCCTCATCATCGACCAAGCTCAACCATTTCATCTTATAGTTGAGTATTTCCTCATGCGATTCCAACCAGTCCATACCAATTACTACGCCATAATATCCTAAGATCGTGACGTACAGGTTGGCCCCGGTGACAAACTCTCCCAGGTTAAGGATATGTCCCGTAACTTTTCCTCCAACCTTTTGTTTGGCTCTTGAATCCATCTCCACAAAGCTAAACTCACCCTATTCGACTGTCTTTACCTTAATCCTTTTTAGCACTGCACCAGAAACGAAACTCTCAGTAGCACCAGGATCTATCAGAATACTAAGGGTTTGGTCAGTGATGGTACCTGTCGTTGTTATAGGATAAATCTGTAGGTGCGGACACTAACCGATCTCCCTAGATACACCTGGATCTAGAACAAAGAAAGACAGAACCTGACCCTTTCCCTAGATTCTAACCATTGAATTAAATAGGAGGCAAGAACAAAGAACATACCTTATCATCGCTTCCTATGGTCTTTGTTTCTCCCGCTTCGCTCCAACGCTCTTTTGCAGTCCAGAAAAAGACAACACAAACCAACCAAAGTGAAACTTGCACAATCTATTCAACAGTTAATCTATGTATATGATCAAGGAATTATACAATAAAGTGGAAATAACTTTATGGGAAAGGGACATGCTACTGTATCATATTAATGGAAAGTAAAGATTACAACCTGAGCCTTGATGTCACAAACTTCCTTTCGATGGCTCCTAGCTCCAACACACACATTTTCTCACTCTTTGCATGAAGAAGATCAACTCCTTTTGATAGGCTTGTTGTAGCCTCCAAGCTGTTGTTCAAGCTTCAGTCCTTCACACTAATCTTTCACCAATTCTCCAATGAATCTTGCTTAATGTTTTCCATGAGAATTCCCTCAATATATAGGAGAGAATGGATTAGTTACTTGGATAAGAATGATCCCAAAATATCAGGGAATCCAGTACTAGGATAACCATTCGAATGCCAACCCATTCTTCTAGAAGATTCCCTTCTAGAAACATCGAGAATTCATCTTTTTCCTTGCTTTAAAAAGAGTTCGCACCCTAGCAGTTCAACACAGTGCAAACTTCTCGCACCCTAGATGAAGGCAGCCTACGAGAATCATACATTCTCACACCCAAATATACTTTTTCTTGGAAGAGATGAAAGTAACTTTTTCTCAGGAGAAAGTTCTTATGAAGAGCCTGAGTACACCATCATTAATACATCATAATGAGGACCAAAATCATGGGTAACCATGAGGACCAAAATCATGGGTAATAGTCACCTCAAGCATAGTCGACTAGTGCTCTGCCTGCCAGTTATTCACCACTGCATGAATCCGATGGGCCTTGCCCATATCTCCCACGGTAGTTGGTCCGACAGATCCGGATGCTCTGGCCCTCTCCACAGGGCAGTCGTGCTGGTAGTGCGACTCCCCACACGTCCAACACCCTTCTTCGGCCCAGTAGCCCTGTTACCCGAAGTAGAAGATGATGGCCCACCAGCCTGGAATCCTAGTCTGTTCTGCTAAAAAAGCCTAAACTGTTGTGGTCCACGATAAGGTGTCTGTTGCTGAGGAAGCGATCGATGAGGTGTAGTGAACGTTGATCCTCTATGAAAGCCACGATATTCTTGCGTATGTCTGGCTAGTGTCTGATGCTGCTGTGCTCCAGATGACACTTGCCCTATTGGACTCACTAGAGTCCTGGTCTGGCTCCCACTGATAAGCTCCTCTGCTATGAGGGCCTTCTGGATGACATCATGCAAGGTTTGAGGCATCAAAATCCTAACCTTTGCACGTAGGTTGTCGTTAAGGCTGAACACCAACCTATTGACCTTAAGTTTCTCAGTGTTAAGGTGCAGAGAATACCAGAGCAGCTCCATAAAATGGGCCTCGTACTCGAGCACCATACGACCTCCCTGTCATAAGGGGTTGAACTCATTGAGCTGACGTTCAATGAATTCCTCTGAAAGGTACCTCTCTCGGAACCGTTCCTCAAACGGTTCCCATGACACATCTTTGACAACCATGTTCAGCTACGGTAGGAGCGTCTTCAACCATATAAGAGCACTCCCCTTGAGTTGAACGACCACCATGCTGACCTTCATGTTGGAGGTATATTCGCGAAGTGCGAAGCACATCGCCATGTTCTACAACCATGCCTTGACGGTTGCGTCATCCTAGGTACCAAAGAACTCGGGAAATTTGACCTTCTCGAGTTCATGGTGAATGTTACCTATATCGACCATAGCGCGCAGTGGAACCTCAGCGGGTGCCTGCGCCCTAGCCTCATCTCTGTCCAAACGGATGATCAGTGCCTCGGACATGCACTGAAAATATCTCATCATTTCGACTACATCACCAACTGTTATCTGCTCCTGTCTGAGAAGCTACTCATCTCCCTGGGGGTTATACCCCACAGGCATGGATGCTATTGGAGGCGTCACACCTCCTCCCCTAGCACCTCATCGTCTGCCTCCGCGGTGTCCTCTAACCATGATTATATGCACGAATACAAATCCAATTGATTAGCAATAGTATAATCAAAACATACCAACGAAAGCCATAGTGATCCCAAGTTGCGGGTTGAACCTGCTCTGATACCATATGTAACAACCCTACCATTTAGTTACGACATCAAGCCTCACATAACAACTGCAACTTTTTTTTTTGTGTGTGTATAGGAAGGTAAACATGACATTACTCAACAACGCAACATGACGATGAAAACCACACAAGCAACTCATGCAACAACAACATGATGACCTAACAAGACTAAGAATGACTACCCGCATGTCCTACCCTGCAATGGTTAGGACCTTCAGGACACAAAAGCAACGCTCAAGCCCAGGTTCCCATCGATTTGACCAGTTAAGGTCTCAAGGTTGGCGACTTTTCTGAGGAACAAGGAGGTGTCTACATCCCACCTGACACAAGTACACCAAGCCAATAAGAAAGGACAATCATTAATTATAATAAACCACAACCTCCCCCCCTTAACGAAAGGTGGAAGCTAAAAATGACTTCGCCACTATTCCGATCAATCGTCGAGTCAAGCTAGTCAATAGTCACCGTCTGTTTTAGTCATTTATCACGAGCCCATCTTAGCATGCCTAAATGCAAAATATCATCAAGGTGCAATCTATCTTATCCTTAAAACAAATTCATTGCGCAATTTAAATTACAAGTATCATCAGAGTTCCATCTAAATCAAATTGCCTTAAATATATTTATTTGTTATAAGTATTCTATTTTAAAATCAATATCTAATCATGATGTAGATATATATAACAATATCCAAGAATAGATTATGTACATCGTAGCAATCTTTACACAAAATTCCTCATCCCACAAATAATAATAGTAATAATAAACTGTTGAGTGGAAGTAAGGTTAACCATATCCAGAATTGACCTTTCAAATGAAAACGCCCCTGCTATCTAACCAAGCATTAATCACCGACAAATGAGAGCATGTGGTCTAACATGATCAATTTTTTATTGAAACAAGGCTAAATCTATGATGTCTTAAAATAAATGGCCTTCCCAACATAAACTCAATGTCATTAATTTACTGCCAGTTCAATAATTGATATTTAATATATTTGCTTCCATTCGACCTGTCACTCAATTAAATTATGTCATGTTTTAAAAACATTATTGCCAGTTCAAATAACTAATATTTAATAACTTTTTCTACCACTTGACCTGTCACTCAATTAGATTCTGTCATGTTTTTTTTGTTTTTGAATGATTTCTGCCAGTTTAATATTTTCAGCAACTCCCTCAAGAATAAAAAGGGACAACTGTGAGGATAAATAGCCATTCATGTAATAAAAAAAAATTATAGTTGAGAGCCCGAAAATGAGTTTTTAAACAATTTGACAACACGATGGTTGACCTTCCATGTGAAACTGGAGATTGCCTTACTCCAATGAGAACTATAGCCAGTCATTTAAGGGGAAACGTAGAGCTACAACTCCATCTCCCGTCGGCATTCAATTCTCATGCAGAGTTAAAAGTGTTGGAATGATCAAAGTCAAGCGAATAAAGAACATGTAGCTTATATAGCTCGACACTACGCAACAGACCCCTGCATCATTTGACATATATTTATGTTCGATCCTTTTCTATCGACATAAGGAACAATCCACGCACTTTGACTGAAACATATTTTAAAGCATAATGCCATAATCACAACGCACATTAAGAAAATGTGTGTTGACCCCAGAGAAGGTATGAAAATTGTGCAATGGAAACATAAAATATCCAAACATGGTTTAACCTGACAATAGTTTATGAAATATTCCACACAGGAAGGATGAGGTTAGAGATCAATACGTTTTAAAATGAAGTGATTTTTTTTTTTCAAATATTAAATCAATATATTTTCACTTTAAATCATTGCGGTCAACAATTTGACTTTGGAGTAATAATACAGGTAACTCGATACGACAATTACAGAATACAACAATGTTTGAAAACTCTGGAGTATATTTCCATCATGCTTAAAGGCTATGTATAGCAAGAATCCACGCAACAGACCCATCAATCAATAAAACAAACATTTGGGTGACGGATCATACCAACAAAAAGTAAAACGCTGTCATCAAGGAAGTAAATACAATGCAACAACAATAAGTAGAGTGACTGAGCATTAAGAATCTCATAAGAAATATGATCACTGTCATAAAATAAGGAAGCATTTTCCTGCCATCAAAATTTCCATGATTGCCCTCCAGTAGTGCGTTCATTGAGAACTTCACAATAACCAAGGAACTCTGCGTGCGTCCACATGTCTAGGATCTTTTGTATTTTTTAGGAGTCTCAAATTCAGATCAACCAATTATATGGCAAAGCTCAATGCCTTTCGCAAATTACAATCTTGAATTAATTTGGTTTTAGAACAGTAATCAGATATTAGCGTTCGATAAATACGCTACCCTAACCAGGAAATGCCCAAAAATGGCCAAGTAAATTTTTATTAAAGGTGATACGACTCAGAAGGCGATCGCCAAGGAGTACATGAGAATAGATCTAAATTACCAAGAAAACAAAACAAAAATAGAGAGTCCATTTCGTGAATTGGGGTCTGGTGATACCGCGAATAAATGCCATCAATAAAATAGAATGAAGTTTAGTTTGCAGGGAAGGATCACACAACAAATTGAGTTTCCAGCAATAAGCATAAAAGGCAGGGTTACTAGGCAGGCCAATGTAAAAAGACCCAAACCAGCAGTAAGTTCGCCCAAAGCTGTATCAACGAGGACTTAATTTGCCAGGAAATGAGTGGAATAATGTACAGAGATTCAATTGCAAGAAGTTGCAGGACAATAACTTCCAAGGACAACAATCAAAGGTAGATGGTGGATGGGTTCATCCTTCGCTTCACCATTCTCGCATAGAAAAGCAGGGCGTTGAGATCCATAGGTCTTTTAATGCTAAGACGACGACCGTAGATCAGGTCCTATCCGACTACTCAGGCGAGGACTGGTGAGCTCTGGACGAAGGCTAAACAAACTCAAGGTCACAATCCACACACAGGGAAGTCATGACATGCGGGAAAATTAAGGCCATGGGAGTCAACAACTATCGAGCTAGGCTAAGGAAGGTTTCAATCACTAATATAAAAATCATCATTTACTTTTCCATTAAATAAGCAGATCCAAGCATAGGTCCTAATACATCCTACCATACAAAAATGAAGAGAGCGTATCATTTCCTGATCACCCACTCCGAACGACATCCTGCGTGCTCTTTGAAACTCCCACTCACCGACCGTTGAGACTTCACCGGTACCTCCCTACCAATGCTAGGGGTACTCTTCTTTCCCCTTAGCCCCCTGAGCCGCAAAGGGGCCACGCACACTATCCAAAGATCTCGTCTAGCTCCCACCTCGCCTCGCAAGGCCGAGCTACCACTCCTCTCAGAGCTTTGTATCCCCAACTCCCACAAGTAAATCAGTCAAGTAGATATTTCTATAGCGTAACGTTACACAAACAGAATATTATCCTTCCTGCTTCTCCTCCCTTTATTTTATAGAGTTTCAAACATCCTTTCTTTCCTAAAATCTCATCTAATTAAAGTTTAAAAAATAAATTCCTAAAAATTCCTCTCCGTACAAGTGTCCCTAATCTCCTACAATCCTTCATGAATTAATTTCTTTAATTAAGTAATTATCTTTATTTCCCTCACCCACCTAGAGTTACTCCTAGAATCACTCCTAGGTGTCCCAAAATTCTCTTACAGGTTTAAATAGCTTTCTCTTTTATTAAAAGACTAATTCAGTTTAAAATTAGAAACTCTTAAATGGTAGATTCTTTACTAAGTTGACTTTCTTCTTTTCCCCTTAAGTTCCCCTTTTCCCCTTTTATGCTACCTCTTTTCCCTAGTTTCCTTTTTTTTTTTTTCCCTCTTTCCCATTTTACTTAGAACTCGAAAAGGAAGGTGTGGAATTTAACCCCTTTTTCCGTTTTATCATTTAATTAGTATTTTTTTTTAAATGATCAAAAAGAGAAAATAATTAATTCCCCTTTTTACATTTATTACCACGGATTTTATTTTTATGAATAACTTAATTTCTTACTCCCTTCATGTTACAAGATTTAACGAAGGTCAAGGTTATTATTTAAGTTATTTTTATTTTTATTATTTTTACTACTATTTTTATTTTTTTTATAGAAGACAAAATTTTACCACTAGCGTAATTTAGACTTAGGCCTTCAATTTCGTACTCGGCGACATTTAATTAGGGAAATTGTTTTTTAAAAATTATTTATCATGTTATTTGTTTCAGGGCCATCTAGGTTCATCCCTCTATCATCAACAACGCGATGTACCCTTCAGGACACACTAGGTGCTCCAAAGGTGCCACTCGCCTCATATGTTCCTTTACACGACGTGCCCTTCAGGACGCACTACGTTCTCCAAGGGTGCCACTCGCCTCTTGACTGATTTGGTAGACATCAATAACCCCTATAGTCAAAACTCCACTAGTTGAACTTGTGGGAGACTAAGGGATTCTAAGGAATAAAGCCCCCGCCTTATTGCTCTCCCATTAGAATCATCGTGAGCGACTGTCGCAGTCTGCCCTCATGGCATCGTGGGTCCTTTCGAATTAGGTAACCGTTAACCTACGTTTCGAGCCACGACAGGAGTGTTAGTAGGTTGTGGCAGGGCTGTTGTCCACACCTCTCCCTCAACATCTCCGGTAGTCGTGCGTGACCCCTTTACTCCATATGTGAGCCTAGTCGGCAAGCTATCGTCAACTTTCATCGTCAACAAATCATGTCAGAATATATCCATATCATATCATCCAGTTAGATGCACTAATATGACAGTAAAACAATCAAACCCCCATGGCACACTCCTTGACTCGATTTGGAGTCCAAGGGATTCCATCAATGCCTCTGCATCCTGAAGGTCCAAAACGTTGCACACTCAGTAAAACTGAGTCAGTAGCACCTGTCTATTTCAATATAGTAAAACAACATGTCATCAACCCATAACGCATCATAATCAAAATCAAAAGTTTTAATAGCATAAAAATCCATATCACTTGCGAGCAAGTGTCCTCAAAGAATAAGTTTTCTCAGTGCGCTAGAGGGGGATGTTACATAATAGACCAAGTGGGGAAGAAAAGATAAAGAGTACTTGTGCTTCCTCGGTGGGGTCATGTGAAATTTTGATGCTTATTGTAGTAACTTGGGTGGATTTATACTAGTTCAACACAGGGTGTTGTGGATTATACGAGGAGAAAATTAAAATTTCTATAAGTAACATACATATCATAACTTCGGGATGAAGTTCCTTGAAAGGGGGAGTATGTGATTCCCTATAATAATAATAATAATAATAATAAGTATTTACATAGTATAAAAATGGAAAGAATAAAAATAATTAGTTTATTAATAGAATAAAAGGGGAAAATGCGAAAAGATAAATTAATAAAATACTAAAAATGACATGATTAATTATTTAATGAAAAGTGTAACTTATGCATGAATATGTAGGAATAATTCTATATAATGAAGAAGGAGAAGAAACGTAGATATCTTTTGCTTGGGACAATTTTAGGAAAAGATTTGGAGGTTTTCATAGGTAGTTTATTGAGGGCTCAATGGTACTCATTCGCTATTAATAAGGGGTTGGTTGGAAGGAGAATTTTTCCCCACATTGTTTTTGCAGAAAGATGGATCAAAGCTTAGATAACAGTGGATTGACATGTATAGAGTTTCAAGTAAGTCAAGGTCTTCAACTCTCAGGTAAATCTCTCACTGTAACGTCCCCTCCGTTACGTCAATGAATGGTGATGTACAATAGGTGAATATACACATTTTTTTAAAAACAGTTTTAAAAGATCATAACATAAATCAATAACATTACATTCAACACATCATCGTCATCAATAACGATACAAGCCAATGCATAATAGCGACACAAGTTAAACACATCAACATAAATAAGAATGACACAGTTCAACACTTCACAATCATCTTGAATAATTTATAAACAATGATCAACCAGATAATGAATATTAAAATGACTACCCACCCAATCTACTCTGCAAGGTTAGGACCTCCAGGACACATAAGCAACGCTCAAGCCCAAGATCCAATTGATTTAAACCACTTAAGGTCTCAGGGCTGGCGACTGTTCTAAGGTACAAGGAGGTGTATAAATCCACTAACACAACCATGCCAAAATCCAACTAGCTCAATCACTCATCATCATTATTATTAAAGAGAAATAGAATTCTAAATACTCAATCATTCATTCATCGATATTATTCATTGTGCAAGAGAAATCTAATTTCTCAAACAATCATTCATCAACATTCAATATTTATTGCACGCAGGAAATCTAGTTACTTAAGTAAATCATACATCCACATTAATTTCAATGTGGGCTAATAATCTAATTACTTAATTCATTCATGCATCATCATTAATCAAGACGCACAAGGAATATAATTGCATAATCATTTATACATCATTATTCATTCATAGTGCAAATAAATCTATAATCATTTATACATCATCAATATTCCATTGCGTAATAAATCTACTCGTTTAACTGTCATACATCCCATTAAACTCATGGCGCAACCATTCTGTTACAAACATACATCCTTTAAAGAAAGCGATTAGCCATCTATGAAACACTCCAACTAGATTCATTTCTACAGTAACATGTATTAATTTAATTGACACAATTAGCAACTGCATACATTCAACCAAAGTTCATCTATAAATAACAGTTATACATGTAGAAGAGTTAAATATCAAATCAACAAGTACTAGGGAAGTATTCAAAGGTTTCTTTACTTGTGCAACAATACTTATTAGGATAACTCTCGAAGGCAAAACTTAAAGTAGATCATTAGTTATGGACTATATGTTAAATAATTCTATGTTGCTGTTAGAATTTACATAAAATAATTTTTCAACCCTTAAAGGCCTTGTCCACAAGATAAAATCTTCCCATGTCACCTTACTTTACTTCATCTAAATTTTGATTTAAGTATTATTACTATTTACTGTCTACTTATACTAACTCGCATCATTTCAAGGATATTTAATCTAACCTCAAAGTTCGAGGAGGAATAAGTAGTTCTGCAAATTCTTATTTAATTAAATATATCTCCCTTGACTGATCATTCGCGGATGGGCATGCTTGTGAATAGATACCAAACAATATTTTTCTTTTTGTATTTTAAAAAGTGCATCCAGTTGTAAGGAAGTAGGTACAGGTAACTATTCCTTTCAACTGCTTAATATAAAATCTAGGGAATGGAATTACGAGTCCCTTCCCTTCCATTCCGACAGAGGCAGAAGGCGCTGAAACCAGATTCCCCTTCAGCCCGGGTTTTGCTAACATTACTGTAAAACTGTTTACGCCTAGCAGTGGTAATTACCGTTAATACTTGCCACGAGATATACTCTCATCTATGACACCCTTTTCGTTAAGAAATGGGTGAATCCAATACTTAGTAAAGAATTTAAATTTTAAGAATTTATTTCGTAAATCACTGGTGCGCGATCAGATACAACTGGTGCGCGATCAGATAGAAGGGACTCTTCAATCAATATGAATGACTTGATCAGATAAGTGACTCTTCAATCAATATGAACTCCCACCAATATCCACGATAATCATCGAGCATCTGTGAAGGGAGAAGGACAACGAGGAAATTCCGGCCATCTACTCCACAATATCACAATCAAACCAGCATTAACCAATAATATAATAATAAAAAAAATCATAAACATAGTTGCGCTTAAAGGAAAAGTATTCAAATATAAAGGGGTAGGATCTCCAACCAGAAAAATATTCAAGTTAAATCATAACGTTTCTATGGATTTAAAAGACAAAATATTAAAATTATAGAATGGATATGGTCAGTTATTATTGTACATTCTAATCATAACACAATCGTCAATATTATCATAATGTAAGTAATATTAACTGCAAATGGCGAGCCTAAGACCTATTCATTATCACTAAGGATGAGTGTGCACCAGAACTTGGGAAAACCGCTCAAACATAACATCTATTATCAACCATTATTTATACTAATTTCCAACATCCAGAAGCTTTCCAAATCAAGTCAGAGATATAGTACAGTGACAACAAATTCTAAACTGAAAATACATACAACTCAATATTTGACAAATACAATTCTCAATAAAAAAACTGTGATCGACGATGATAAATTTCAAAGATGAAGGCTTTCTTCTACCGTGGCGTTCTTTCCGATCTCCTACTTGCTAATCGTCAAGACCTCACCGGTACGTTCCATTCAATGCTAGTGGTACTCTTCTCCCCCCTTATCGCACCCGAGCCACAAATGGGCCATGCACAAAAATCAGAAGAATAATCTATCACCCAGATTGCCTTGCAAGGTCAAGCTACGACTCTCTCTAAGCTCGGATCCCAACTCTCACAAGTAAAATAGTCAAATAAATTTTGGCAGCATAACTTTACCCATAAACAATGTGAACCTCTTTTCCTCTTTACCAATTTCTTTATAGGAGTTTTCTTCATGACACATTCCTTTTGCACTTTTAATTCACTTTCTAATTAGTAAATTTTAGAGTTATTCCCCCTATACACTTGTCACCCTATAAATAGTTGCACAATAAAAGTTCCATAATTTAATTTAATTATAAGTCACTCTCCCTCACATCTCCTAAACACGCTCCTTAAATCACTCATAGTTGTCTTTTATTCGTGTATTCCCAATTTATGACTGACATCTTTCTAAATTTGTGTTGAGTTAAAATGGGATTCTTCTCTAGTTAACTAGACTCTAGATTCCTCTCTATGTTTACACATTCTTTTTATATTTATTTCCTTTCTTATCTTATTTTTCAATTTAGTATTTCTTTCACATAATCATATAATTAAATCTTTAGATAAAATATTTCTGTTTTTAATTCTTAACTTGATTTTTCTTCATCCCCCTTTTATTAATTTATTATTTAGTTTTTAGTCTTCTTACCCTATTTAGACTTAGACTCAAATTTTAAACTAGGATTAGAATTTCAAGCAGATTTTATAATTAATAAAATTACCCATTTATTAATTATTTTGAAGTCCAACAATAGTCAAATCAAATTACCGATTTCTCAGCACCTAGGTTCAGTCACTCAAGTTTTAATTACGCAACATGCTCTTCAGGACGCACTACGTGCTCCAAGGGTGGCACTCGCCTCTGGCTCAAATTTTTAATTATGCGACATGCCCTTCAAGATTCACTACGTGCTCCAAGGGTGCCACTCACCTGTGGCTCAAATTTTTAATTACGTGACCTGCCCTTCAAGACGCACTACGTGCTCCAAGGGTACCACTCACCTCTGATTCAAATTTTTAATTATGTGACGTGCCCTTCAATACGCACTACGTGCTCCAAGGGTGCGACTCGCCTCTGGCTCAAATTTTTAATTACGCGACGTGCCCTTGAAGATGCACTACGTGCTCCAAGGGTGCCACTCGCCTTTGACTGTTTTGGTAGTTGTCCAAGCCCTAGAGTCAATACTCCATTTGGGAAACCTTGTGAGAGACTAAGGTCTTCTAAGGAATAAGGACCATGCCTTATTGTGTGCCCCTTAGAATCATTGTGAATGACTGTCTCAGTCTTTCCTCATGACATCATGGACCTCTCGAACTAGGTAATCATTAACCTACAATTCGAGTCACTGCGAGAGTTCTAATAGGTTGTGACAGGGATGCTGCCACCCCTCTCCCTCAAACTATGGTTTATTTGCATGGCCCCTTTACTCCTATGTGAGTCTGATTAGTAAGCAATAGTCATCCTACATCCATCAACAAAACATTGTCAATGATCCATAAACAACATCATATATACCCGATCATATGTCACATATGCATAAACAAAATCATCTCATGAATACAATCTACTCCATGACTTGATCTGGATTCCAAGGAGGTCCATTGATGCCATTGGCATCCTCAACTTCTCAAGTGTCCTACACACTCAGGGGAAACTCATCAATAACATCTGTCAATACATAGATATCAAATAACATAACATCATAATCCATCAACATCATCATAAAAATCCATAAGTGAATAGAAAACCATATACTAAAACCAGATCACTTGCACGAAGTCTCCTGAAAGAATAAGTCAATAACATGTGCTCATAAGAGCAGGATGTTACACTCACATTCGCTCATTCTTTTCAATTACATAAGGAATGAAAAGGAAGCCAAGGACTGGATGTGACCAAGTACAAAAACTATGCATGAAACCATGACATGCTTTCACTAAAAAACAACTATATCAACAAATCAACATATCACGATAATGGAGTACTTCTTATATCAACACATCAAGATAATATTATGGATATTAAGATCCATATTAACTCTGGATCTATCATGAACTGAGAAGGATCAAATAAAATACTTCAAGGTGAAAACCTTTTCTTATTTTGTAATTTACAATTTTTTTACCTGAACGAACTTGATATCGATGCATGATAGATTCAGAGTCAAGATGGATTTATTCTAGTTATAAATATATGTGTGTGTGTGTGTGTGTGTTTGTGTGCCATGTGTCAACTCCATTTTGAGCGCAAAAGTAAATACACATCTTCCTCATACTCAGCAACATTCCATTAAAATATTTTAAACAAGATCCATCTTATGTCTAGATCTATCATTCTCCTAGAGGGATCAAAATCTTCCAGGTGCAAAACTTTTCTCCAATTTTTATTTTTATTACAAAAATGTTTTCACCTTGACGAACTTGACCCCTCTCGGTGTATGACAGATCAAATCCATCTTTGGAGTTAAGATGGATCTACATTGGTTCTTGATATATATATATATATATATACTCCCTGTGTCAACTCCATGTTGAGCATGGAAGAAATTACACATCTCCCTCATACTCAAAGACCCACCATTGAAATGTTTTCTTCATGAGCATAGATCCATCTTAACTATGGATCTATCATGTGCCTAGATGGATCAAATCCCTTGAGGTACACAATTTTCCACTCTAAAGAAGGTTTTCACCTCTAATGATTTGATCCCTTTGAGTGCATGATAGATCCATAGTTAAGATGGATCTATGTTGGTTTGTTATAGATAGATAGATGGATGTTAAGTATGTAAATAATTATACATATCCCTCATCACCTTTATTTTTTGCACATTAAAAATCATATGAAAAACCCCCAAGTACTTCCACTCATTTCGAGGATGGTATGCAAAGTAAGCTATAGATTCTTCATAACACAAGGTCGATCAACAATAAGGCTCAAAGCCACTACAATAATATACTATTTTTAATAGATCAACATGTCACTTGCAGGAATTGAACCTGGGTGGGGAGGATAACAATCATTCCTCCCAAACACTCAAGCTAAACCCAACCGACAAAAAATTATTGGGCATTGGAGTTTGCCCAGTAAATACAATTCTTCCCACTCTCCAACCCATAAGAGATAATGAGATTTCTAGTATCTTTCCATCCCCACACTAATATCAAAAAAATAATAGCTTGCTGACGTGTACATACACTACCCCCCTCTAGAATTGAACATGTGACCTCAAAGGAGAAAACCCATGTTCTTAACCATTAGGCCCACTCAAGCTTTACCACATCTCCGTCATCATCTTTCAAGAGAATAAGCAATTTTTTAGCTTCAATTAATTTTTACACACATACACATAGTTGAAATAAAATTATTTACTTAAGGTGAACATCAAAATATTTTATTTATGGACGACATTGAAATTTTTTAATTATTAATTATTTTTAAAATGTCATGTGTTGTTTTAACCATATCAACTATTTTACTTACAATTTATATATATATATATATATAGAGAGAGAGAGAGAGAGAGAGAGAGAGAGAGAGAGTTGATATTGAAATATTTTACTTAAGATAGACATTCAAATAATATTTTTAAATGCCACGCGTTAACTCCATGTTAAGTACTGAAGGAACTACGCATCCCTCATCGCCTATCCGTGGAATATGTATCATTTTACATCACACACACATACCCACATACGATCACGGAAGGAATCACACATTTCCCTCATACTAGGTTGTAAAACACATATTTCGGTATAAAAATTGAATAGAAATATTTATGCATTTCACCATAATTATATATGTGCATTGAAATATATGATAACTAAAACAATAAGAATAAAATCATAATCATATAAGAACCCATGATAGAATCAAAGAGTGAGCATGTAATATACCTAAAGTATTTTACCCATATGTGATAATGTATAAATCATTTTGTATTAAGTATTCATATAAAGCATTGGTATATATTTATTATATTGCAAATAATGATAAGTCATACATTTTCCCAAAAGACATCACTATAATTCCTTATGTCTATTTATATTCACACTATTGTAACTCACATCATGCCAATGGATAATAAATATTAATTATTGATTCACCGTGAAATATATGGTTTCGTCACTTTTATTATGGATGCTAAGTTGAAGTAACATGTAGGTTTTCTTCAAGTTGTATCAGAAGGATCTTTTTGCTAACATGTTTTCAATTGTTTTGTTGATTTGTGGCAAAATTTATCTTGCTAGTGACATTTAACAAAACAAGAAGAAGTAAAATTGTAAAAGAAGTTCTACAAATAATTTCCAGGCTCATGGCTTATATATATATATATATATATATATATAGTTTTCCAAGTATTTTTAAAAAAATTGCACATGAAATTATAAAGGAAATTTTTTGAGTTGCAGGAGCAGGTGGGGTTCTATTTGGTCGTAGAGGAATTGTAGAGTTTTCTTTCTCTTGGAATATTTTCCATGCCACCAATAACCATGCTGAGACTTATGCCCTATTTCAATTGGATCCTATAACATCCATGAGATTGTTGTTTTGGGGGAATCTAAAAACACCATTAGACATTTACAATTGGCCACATTCCCTCAGGATGTTCATTCAAGTTCCATTTTTCATTGTATTCAAATTATCCTTTTCAGCTTTGTGAAGGAAGAGTTCTTTCATATCTTTCAATGTAACAACTCCCTTGTAGTCAGACAAGAAAACATTGGTACGAAAGGGAAAATGGGGGACCTCAGAATCAATGGGGTTTTATATTTATTCCCATTCCCTAATGATTCCCCCTCATTTAATAACAATATTTTAGTTTCACCATGTAGTCACCATTTTCCATGATTACCTCATGAAATCACCAAATCTCTGATCACCTTGCCTTAATTTCTCATGTTCAGACTCTTAGTTTAATCCCCACTCATGCTTGCTCTTGGTCAGATGAGCGATTATCATGTCTACCATGGACAAACTCAATTGTATTATCAATCATCACATTAAATGGGTTCTAGGCATGAAGGGACTATCCATTATGGCTCTAGTCTCTCATGTGCAACTCGGGGTGTATGGCTCACAATATTAAGTTTTGATGGTGTTTCTCTAGGTGTTTGTATTGTTTGTTGCAATCCTATTTTCTTTAGTATCCTTTCTTTGTTGGTTTGGCACCCTCTATTTCTCTCATTCCCATGGAACAATGTAGGCACACCAAATCCAAGGTTCTCTTCTCTCAACTCAAGCAGGATGTTGAGATCTCCAAAATTTAACAAATGCCTTGCAAATTCGCTTCGGTATCCTCTCTACTCAGGTGATTAGCATCCTTGAAATATTTTTCCAGCATTGCCAGTCACTCCAACAACTAAAAGATGAATGTAATGTTATTTGAGCAGAACATGAGGACCTCCTAGCTGACTCTCATAGATGAATATATATTCATCTACAATTTCTTCTCATACACGAATTCCTCTCTTGAGGTCAATTCATAATTCTTGACCTGAATTCTCCAGTACCAGCGTCAGAAATGGATCATACTAGTAGGAAGGTTTATTCTCCTCTAAGTTAATAATGTATGAAATGTTTATATAAATTTTTTAAATAATATTTATTTTATTTTATTCAATAAAATTGTGGTTTAAAGATAAACTATAAGATGATTAGGCTTGTATTAATTTGAATGCTTAGATTCAAAACCCTAAAATGGGTGTTGTAGTAAATATTAAGTATTTCTCTCTAGATATATTTATTTAAATATATTATATGATATATTAATTATATTAAATATTTAATTTGTAATAAGTTTTTTTTTTTTGGTTTTTTTTTTTTT
>ML785280.1:379191-411639 GCA_009831015.1 Picea engelmannii
ATATATATATATATATATATATATATATGGGTGAGTGCAAGATAATGATGGCCTCTCATGATGAGTTAGTGTCAATACAAAAGTGGAAAGAATTTGAATATGGTGTAAGAAAATGAAACTTGGAAAATTGAATTAGCTTTTAGAGTATACAATTTTTATTCATAGAAATTTTTAATAACTATGTCAAATTTGATTTTTTCTAACATTGGTATCTTATTTTTCCAACAGAATATAAGGTATATGTGTTTTTAAGCGCTTGTTCAGTACCTTAACGATTCATTCCAAAAACTTGTATACTTGTAGAGAACTCATTGTTCTTGTGTGGTGTATTTTTTGGAAATTTATAATATTAATTTTAAATTATCAAAGTCAACATATCCCTGAAATTACAATGTCTTTTGTTTGTGTAGGCTAAGAGGGTCTTAACATGATCAAATTTAGGGTTTTGTTTCCCTCATACCAGATTCTATTCTTTTCATTGGGGTTTGCATGTAGATGTATGAAAGAGAGTATCAAATAGCTCCATAAGCCCTTGATGAGTTCTTTTCAACTTCAAACGGTGACCTAGAATACCAAAGTACTCAATCATCCAAAAAAACAGAAGAGCCAATCCATGT
Organism: Picea engelmannii; assembly: GCA_009831015.1. Classification (NCBI taxonomy): domain Eukaryota; kingdom Viridiplantae; phylum Streptophyta; class Pinopsida; order Pinales; family Pinaceae; genus Picea; species Picea engelmannii. The sequence continues at coordinate 379,809 of ML785280.1, forward strand.
CTTCATGGTTTGCTAAAAATAACAAAGGAAAGGACCGCCTTTACAGAATCGGTCGAGGATCCAACAACATGAACATATTCGTTGGAGCATTGTAGGGCATAATTGATTACCTAATCATTTGACAAACTTCTAGGAAAGGATGTTAATTAATTCATTGAGTCCCCTTCCCATTCATTCTCATAATAATTTAAGAGGCTTTCAATTAGATTTCATAAATATGGATTTCATATCTGTAGAGGTCATTGATTTTTCTTATGAATAGAAGGTGATGAGGTCATTTGAGCATTTCTAGGGAGATTATTACATTGCCCCAACATTTCTGGTACTATGTCCTTTAACCCAACAAAGCATTATTATGTTAGTTGATTATACCACTGAAATTTAGCTAAATATACCATATGTAAACCTTTTTTTAGATCAATTTTAGTGAATCCAACATTATTTCATTATTGTAGTTTGAATATAACTCACTGTAGAGTGCCAAAAAATCTCTATCTTCAATTGATTGGGGGATTTAAAAGACATATATACCTACTGAGAACTCTGTGTCTCCTTGATTCTATGTTTTTATAGTACTTTTATGACCACCTCCATTCCATCTTGAATACAGCTATAAAATATACACCAAAATCCTCCTCTGCCGATTTTCCTTCGAAATATTGTATGAGTTCTTTGTAAGAATATTTGTTCTCCGAATTCATAGAATGCATCTGTTAATATAGGACAATTTTCCTAGATATTTGTTCTCTAAATTCATAGAATGCATATATCAATATAGGCCAATTTTCCTTCCAAAGATTGTATGAGTTCTTCCTAAAAATATTTGTTCTCCAAATTCATAGAATGCATCTGTCAATACAGGTGCATTAACATGAGAATGTTTTATACAAATTGAAGTTTGAAATTCATGTATTAAAAGAATTATTTTAAAATGCATCTATCTATTTAAAAAAAATAAAAATGCATAGATGTTAACATGGAAATGCAAAAATGCAAAGCATGACATATTCATATAAATTGAAATTCAAAATTAATGAATTAAAATAATTTCAGATTAAGAATGATTAGAGCCTTGATTAAAGCGTTACCTCTTGTTTGTTGTCCTCTCCTTCTAGTGCAATGCAGGTTAAGAAGAAGCATGTCGTCATTCCAATTTGTTTGAATGGATAATGGGTTAGAAAAAACCTTCTTGCTGAGCTAATTTAATAAGCTAGTTTGTTCGACAATGTCATAGTTTATTTTAGAACATCAAGGCTTACATGGACATGTAGGTGCATGGTTGTGAAGGTGGAAGCTCAATAACATAGAGCACATGGAGTTGAAAACGGGCCTTATGGAGTTGACATCATAGATCTTATGGAGATGACAACAGGTTGTTGTTGGACACTTGGCAAACATAACATTAAAAAAATAAAAAAAAAGAATTTATGTGCGGCAAACTAAGCATGTTAGGAAGTAATGTTAGATTTATTTCTAGCATTACTTGATATCTCATAAAATTATTAGTGAATGTATACCTTAAACTAAAGTTTCTGTGGAAAATGCGAAGTTGTGCCTTAGGAAGAGGTCAAATAAGACCTCCACGTTAAAACATACTATAAAAATTAAAATACTCTTGAAAAAATTGTTAAATGCTTATCAAAACTTTAGGATAAAATGTTTTGAACTACCTGCATGTGAAATGTTTACAAAAACTTTAGGTTAAAAGGTTTTGAAATAAGTACCAAGCTAACTGAAATTCGTTGAACCAATGACTATATTTCTAACCTAAAGGTGGGAACTAATAAGTCTTCCTCATGTGTTAGTTTCTACAATGCTTAGGTAGATCAATATTCAATATCTTATGTTTAAAATTTGATGTTTTGGTTATTTATAATAATAATAATAATAATTTAATTTTATGGTAATTGCCAAGTCAAACATGGAATTGGTAGATGAGATCTCTAGTTTGAGGAAAATGAACCCTCTCTATTTAGTGATTTGAGTGAATTCTATGGAAGTATGCATACCCTACCTCCTCTGAATTGAACTTATGACTTCTTAGGAGAAAACACATGTTCTTAACCATTAGAAAACACATGTTATATAATAACTTTACTAAGATCATTGCATAATAACTATTCTATTTATGTACAAAAATTGTGTGATAAAAAAATTATGTTGAAGACCAAAAGCGATCGAGATCCTTATTAGTCCTTGCTAAAGAAGGACTATGGCAATGAGTTTTCTATTGATTTGACATTAATTTCCATTGACTTAAAAAATTTCAATGGGAAACCTAATGTTCTACATAAGAAACCAATTTTTTTTATTTTTTAATCTATAAAATAACTTATTTTTTTAAACTGTCATTGGTTGAAAAGTTTGAGGCCTTATTGTGGCCTTCACCTCCCTTCAAGAATTTAAATTAATTACACAATCAATATTTCATACTCCCATAAATAATTTTGTTAAGACCCCAACCAACTCATCTACATTTATGTTTTCACTTACCACCACTAAGAGCCGTATGAACTGGTTTTCATGTACCACCACTAACTGGTGGTTTTCAGTACCACCACGAGGATCCGTACGAACTAGTTTAGAGGAATCTACACAAAAACATACGAACTAGTTTAGAGGAATCTACGCAAAAACGCATCCCTGGTTTACCTATCGTCTCGGACGATCAATACTGACAGGATTTACGTACCATGCCAGGCCATAATACTGACACGAATTTATGTGAAAACATTTTCATATTAAATATTATGTATTTTTCAGCAAAATATTTAATACTTTATATAGTATATAAAATATTAATATAAATAATAAATTACAATCATAATAAATATAGTAATATTAATAATCAATTATAATTTTAATAAAAAAATTAATAATAATAATTAATTTCATAATCAATATTAATATTAATACTATATTATAATGATATTAAATGTCGTTATAATAATAAATAATAATAATTATAATAAAAATATTAATAGAAATAATTTATTTCACTAATTTAATAATCAATTATAATTATAATAAAAATATTAATATTGATAATTATTTTTTAATAATAAAATTTAAACAATAAACATAATTATGGATATGAGATTTTAAATCATTATTATTATCAATTTTCAAACTTATCAAAGACAAAGATTCTATTACCTTACAACTTTTCAACTTTTGTTAATTTATACCTAACTTTATTACTTTAATAAACTACATGTATTTTTTTTATCAATTCTCTTAAATATTAAAAAAAACAATATGATTTGTGAATATGAAAGGGCAACAACCGAAGATGTACACGTTTTTCATAGTGTATTGAGTTTGAGATTTTTTCAATACTTTTGTCGTCAAAACAATCGTATAAAATCATATAAATTGGAATATATATCGAGTATGTATATGATTTGTGAATATGGAAGGAAAACATCCAAAGATGTACACGTTTTTTTTTGTGTATTTAGTTTGAGAGTTTTCAATACTTTTATCGTCAAAGAAATCATACAAAAATCATATAAATTAGAATATATATCCAGTATGTGTTACATGTTAAGTAGTGTATATATCTTATTGTATATGATAAATAACGTTATTGGTAGGTGTTTATTTTTTACCTTATTCATGGTAATAAATTCACTATTGCAAGACGTAATTCTCTCTTAATATAATAGAAAATTGATATTTGTAAAATTATAATTCTTCAAGATAATTGGAAAATCTACGACCAAAATTTTAGTCGGCTATTAATTATTAATCCAAAATGTTCGAAGTGTCATTTAATTGTGCCAACTCTGCTTCTTATTAAAAAAATTTAGTTTAATGGGCTGTTATGATAATCAAGTCAACTCATATTGAACATTATGAAATTATGTCAATTCTAGTTATGTCAATTATGACCATTCATACAATTGACATATTTAATTTTTAATTATATCATTTCTACTTATGTCAATTATGACCATTCATACAATTGACATAGGTATATTATTGTAATAGTCAGGTTGATAATAAGCGTCATGAGGAAATCTAGATTTTGCAAAAGTTTCATGGGTTAGTTCAGGTGGTAAGACAAGTGCATACTTTTTCGGTATGGGGAGAGGTCACGAGTTCAGAGGTTGCGGTTTGGCACCTCATATTATTTACAAAGTGGGGGATTGCGGTTTGGCACTTCATATCATTTACAAAGTGGGGAAGTATCAGATGTGTTTCCCACAACATTTACTGTTGAAAAAACAGTTAATTGATTCTGGTTGTTTGGTAATATGTAAGGAAGTATCAGATGTGTTTCCCACAACATTTACTGTTGAAAAAACACTTTCTTAAGTTCCGGGAGCTTGGAAACAATGTTCTCAATTGATTCGAGAATTTTTGAAAACTTGAGAGCTTTTTGGGAGCTTCAACATTAAGGAAATGGGAGCTTGGAAACCATACTTTAAATTATAATTATATTAAATTAAAATGTAAATATTTTTATTCCATTATTACATATACATAATTTATTACAAATATTTTTATTATCTCTATTCAAAATAACACTATAAAACTAAGAAACTACAAGTAAATATTATTTCAAAAATTAATTAAGTTAAAAACTTAATAATACTCACTTTTTAGTTATGGATATGAATTTTGTTTAATGCATGTATGTTTTCCTTCACACCCAAACTAAACATGAAATTCTAATAAATCAACACCCTATCCATGTGAAACATTTGCTCCATATGATTGATTTTTATTTCATTTTCATATTAAAAGAGTAGTACTATTTTTTTTTTCTAATAAAAAAATAATAATGCTTCAAATTTACAAAGATGTTTGAACTTTATATATGTAAAGTTTAATTTTAAAAAGATGTTAAAATTGTATATATGTATTTTCAATTTTGTTTTTCATTTTCTAGTAATTTCAGTGTTGTAGTTGTTGCAATATGAGAAACATTGTACTCTGACCTTCAATTTTATTGAAATAAAATTTAAAATGTATCAATATCTCTATACATTGTAATTTAAAGTATCATTGCAATCTCAAATATTTTTTATATATATTTAATATATATTATTGTTGTTCCCAACTTCAAGTTTCTTGTAAATTTGGGTGAAACTTCTACTCGTTCCGAACACATTTTCAATGTTTTAGAAACTCGTGCAACATAGATGCAAACTAAATGATTTTGGTTGTTAAAATTATTAAAACTCTTGATAAATTTTTGAAATGGTATAACGTATTCAAAATGAAGTATGGGTTTTAAAGCTTTTATGAAGATTCAACACATAGAAATAAATGAATTATAATGTTGAATTTCCCATGAAATTAAAACCAAGTAATGGATGTGGAAAAACACTTTAATTTATGAACTTGTTTTCACATTAAAGTGACACTTTTAATTGAAAATATGATGCAAGGATTAAGAATCATTACTTACATAAGGTCTTGAGAAGAGAAATTTAATGAAAAGACACCCTAGTGAGAATGACCTTATGTTTTAGAGATGAGTGAGTGATTGGAAATACATAAGATGGATTTTGGGTAATTGTTTAGTTGAAGTATCTTAAGTCGTAATTAATGGTTATTAGGTTGTTTCTCTGAGGATGTTTATTCTTAAAGAGGGGAAGAATAGTTTACCAGGGGACTTACCATGATACTTACTAGATAGACTAGATAAAATTCAACATATGATACAAAGTGTGGGATAGAAGCAACGCATTCCCTTACAATATAGGAATGACCCAAAAATGAAGATATGATTAAACTCATAGTCACAAAAGAGAAAAAAACAAAAGAGAAAAGACTAATTATAATTATTCTAAAAGGGTTGATGGAACCCTTTGGTATGAGCTATAACATGTTGGTTTTCATAAGTAAAGAAAGAACATAATGGATTTATGTTGTAGGCATCTGTTGATGAGAGTATGAGGGAAAACAATTGAGATGTATCTTAAGTTCTTAACAATATAAACTCAGAGGATTGATTATGGATATTATGAAGAAGACATAACAGAAAAAGTGAAAATTTTGCAAGAAACACCTTATTATAATGGCCATATTCTCTTGTCTAATAAAAAATTAGTGATAGCTAAGCAAGGTGGCTGAATTGAATAACAACACTAAAACCTTGATAGAATTGAAGTAGTTAATATAACTCCTTTAAGGTGTATTCCTAATGTATAAAATTGAAGTGATAGGGGGCTATGGAAACACAATAAATTATAGGGAAAATTTATGTAATGAAGTGAAGGTGTGTCCCTCTCTAGCGGAAATCCCACTCAATGATGTTGATTAGTGGATTAAGCAATGTGAATGATGAATAAGGATGATGGATAGGGTTCATAGTGATGACCTATATAATTTTAAAAGTGTGAATATAGAAAGATATGAACTAAATTACTCTCAATTGATGAAGAATGATAAGTGATGAACATGGAAAAAGGTTTAAGAGTTTTAAATGTTCAAGAATAAAAAGTGTATACTTCTTGGTTTATATACCTTCAAAGGAAAATGAAATGAATTATTTGATAGGTTGAGTCTTATAAAATGATGAGAATAGAACTAGCGTGAAGAGTATGAAGCTTATATTCCAATGGCTAGTTATGTTTTGGATTAGATGAAATAATTCTTTTAAGGATAAAAAACAATAATTACTAGGTGATGGATAAATCACTAGGGATTAATCATTCCTTTACATATATGGATTAAGCATAAAACAAAACTTAAATAATGATGGCCTAGTATTTACCTGTTATTGTGAATATAAGTCATTGAATGAATTAAAAAAATATGTAAAGTGGTGTAATAACCTTGGGTAATGAGCAAAAGATATACAAAACTAACAATTTAAAAAATCGATGATTTCACACATGCTAGTAAAGGCGATGATATTTCTAGTGTTGAAATTAAACATATTTCACTATGGGGAAAGAATACGTGACTAGAGATTGTGGTTGTAGATCATGGGGTTTATGTAAAAGTCAACAATGTATTCAGATAAGGAAAATATATGAAACCTTTAGCATACTGATAATGTGACTATTCCCATAAATTGTCAACTTTCTTGTGGAAAGAAGAGGAAAATATAGTTGGAAAACAATTGGTATCTTGATGAGAACATGCACTTGTAGTACTAATGATTCTTTGTACAGTTCGTTGTGCTAACAAAATTAACCAAGTATATCCATGTGTTAGATGGATGTTTTAATGACAATTCTTACATTAGATTAGATAGTTGGTATTCCTTTTATATATAATCAGGCAAGTTAATGGCTTGATCTTGGTAATGAATCATGATAATAATGTCCATGAGGTCATATTACTTTGCATGCATTATGCATGGAGATACTTATTATGTTCATGATGTTATGTTATCATAAGAGACATATGGTATGTACATATCATGTTATGTCAATCCATTGATTCTTTTGATGTAATGATTATCTTTGAGAAAGATATGTTGATGTTAGAATATTATGATATTATTTCATTAGGTGATTGCATGTGACACTTACATGCAGTTTTTATGATGACATGTCTAATCATGTGGTGATGACAATGATGTTGTATTTTCATGATGAGATGTGAGAGTTAGCATGTGGATTCTTCCTTTGAGATGTTGATATTATTATTATAACTAATGCATTGGTTGCATGTTGTTATATGGTGATTTTTAGGTTATCCACCAATGGGCGAAGAGGGCCAATGATGCAGGAGCATCCCTCATGACAAGCAAAACCAACGTGGAAGCAGAAGATAGCTAGAAGACGTCCAACGTAAGTTTTTGAATTTCCCTTGAAGTTGATGCGCAAACATAAATGAGATAGACAGAGGCATTTATAGTAGTAGATGCAGGTAGATAGAATTGAATTCTTAGATTAGACATTTTTAGAGCATAGGAGGGAAAATAGATATAGACACCCTCATTTCTCATTGTAACATTAGCCAACATAATTCAGAGTAGGAAGAGCATGGTAGAGCAACAGAGAACTGTAGAAGAACACCCATGTATAGGTCTTGAATTAAATAGAAGAAGTTGATTCAGATTCATGGCTATTGTGTTATTCTCTGTGTATGTGGGTTGAATGCTATGCTCATGAGTATTTACTTCCTGTTAAACATTTGTTATTATTCTGTGTGTATGATTTCCTGTGTCGAGATTGAAATCTGAGAAGAAGTGGAATGAGTTACAATTGTTTCTCTATTTGAGCAAGGATTCCTGCAAGGAGTGCAGTTGAAGTCATCCGAAAGGAGTGCGTTGACAGAAGGCTCAAATAGTTAACTCTTGTTCTCATACACCCAGGAGTGAGATTGGGTTATACGAGCCGTGCAAGGAGTGCGCAGGCTATGGAGAGTCTCAGTCATGACACTGAGGGAAGTATTGAAGGATTTCCACTACGAGCATGCGTAGAGTCAAAGGAAGCTCGAACAGTTGAAGTGGTCGCAGGTTTTCCGCAAGGAGTGCATGCAAAGAACCTCGTTGAGGTTGAATTAATTTAGAAAAGCTCGGGAAGGATAGGCCTCTGAGTCACTAAATATCAGCGTAGCTAAGTGCGACTTGAAGTTGAAAGAAACGTCACAAGTTGGGAAAGCAGTGAAAGAATCTCATGGAGAGGCACTTATTCATTTTGCAAAATCCTCAAAGGGAGAACGGACGGACTAAATATTTGGAGGAGATTTCACGAAGCTCCGAGAGCCATTAGATCTTCCAGAGGTGCGAGGTAGTTACAGTGAAAGTGTGTTGAGAGGTTCTAAACTCAGGAGGGGTAGTACCGTTGATCCAAATCGGTCAGGGCCATTGGATTATTCACGAGATCGCCTATCAGGACCTCATGAGAAAAAGCGTCCAAGGTTTGGTAGTGAAAGTCGCGATATTATGATAAGCGATATCTTAACTACTCCGAGAATAGTGTGGGTCCACAGGAGTTGGCAAGTGGACAGGTGGCACATCGCATCTCGGGAGCTCGTAAGTGGAAGAGCTGAGAATTTGGTGTCAAGGGTCGCGAAGGCGCGAGGTCACGAAGTGGCGAGAGGATTGGGAGCCATCCATCTGAGAAGGATAGGTGGCAGAGATTGAGAGATCTCGTGAAATCGGGGGTTCGCAGAGTGAAAGCCCAAGGATTGGGTACTCCAAGTCAAGAAGCGGCGAAGTGGTGAGCGGACTAGGAGTCGTCCATCTGAGGAGGACAGGTGGCAGAGATCGAGAGATATTGTGAACTCGAGGGTTCACAGAGTGAAATCCCAAGGATTGGGTACTCCAAGTCATGAAGTTGTGAAGTGGCGAGAGGACTAGGAGTCGTCCATCTGAGGAGGACAGGTGGCAGAGATCGAGAGATATCATGAACTCGAGGGTTCGTAGAGTGAACTCCAAAGGATTGGGTACTCCAAGTCATGAAGCGGCGAAGTGGTGAGAGGACTAGGATCCGTCCATCTTAGGAGGACAGGTGGCAGATATCAAGAGATATCGCGAACTCGGGAGTTCGCAGGGTGAGTGCCCAAGTATTGGGTACCCCAAGTCACGAAGAGGCGAGGGGTGAGAAGAAGAATAGCCATTGGATCCAGATCGTAGGAGAACCATCGGATCTGCACGTGGGATTGTGTATCAGGGTCTCGCGAGAAAAGTCTCGAGGATTTGGCCACGGAGATCGCAATATTGCAATAAGCGATATTTCGATCGTTGGAGGACAGTGTGGGCCATAGCGAAGCCGACGAGTGGAATACAGGAGGCACGAAGCCCTCAAGATATCGCCGCGAGAAGTCCTGAGTATTGGCATTAGAATTCGTGATCCCACGAAGTTTGAGGTCTTGGCGAGATAAAGGACTGTTGAAAAGTCAACTCACGTGCGCATCGGTATTTCAGCACATCGGGTATTGGGAGTTGTAAAACCAAGTGCTTGATATAGCGAGCCACGAAGTCGCGATAGGATAAGTCATGATAGGAGAAGGGTGAGGTCAACATTGATTTGCATCGGCACTCGGGGACTCGCAATATTTACACCCGACCACTAGCCTTTGGACTCGCGAAGTTGTGAGTTCTGACTTCCCAATAAGCAGAAGAAGGGAAGTCACGAGAAAGAATCTGTGGGGAGATAATTCCCGATAGGGAAGTAGAAGAACCTTGGAGTTCTTCGGGCCGAGGAGAAGAAGATCATGTGAGAGGACATGCCCTGAGTGGTGGGTTGTGCGTCAAGTGGTATCAGAGCTTGTCTCGGTTTGTATACTTCAGGCAGAGGGAGAAAGAGGAAGAAAGCACTCTGATACACACGTCAAGTGGTATCAGAGCTTAAAAAAGCTTCTTTTCTTTCTGTAGCAGAGGACAAGGAGAATTCACCATGACGCCAAGGAGAAGGGGTAGACAATCACCCGATCCAGAGGAGGAAAGGGAAATGTCAAAAGAAAGAGGTAGGCAAGTGCAGAATCGAGACATGGAGAGAGAAATGCGAAATATTCGTGCCAGAATGGAGGACATGGAGACATCACAAAGACGCAAAGATGATGTAGGAGATATCAGTGAATATGAAGATGAAGAGGATGTTGGACGCAGAGGAGAAGAAATCCCAGCGGAAGATGCAGCGGGTGAACGCTTTCTTAAAGTTGTTCCAAGAATGAGTACAAAGGTAAAGATGGACATTCCAGTTTATGAGGGAAATCTGGATGTAGAAGAGTTGCTAGATTGGATTAGAGCTCTAGACACTTACTTTGATTATGAAGATATTGAAGAGGATAAGAAGGTCAGGCATGTCGTCACAAGATTAAAAGGACATGCAGCCTTGTGGTGGGATGAACTACAAGCTGACATGCATTGCCAAGGCAAGCAAAAAATTAAGAGCTGGGACAAGATGATTGCAAAGATGAAAGCAAAATTCATTCCTAGGGATTATCAAATTTCTCTGTTCAGGAGGATGTAGAACCTGAGACAGAAGCTGATGACAGTGAAGGATTATACTGAGGAATTTTATAGGTTGAATATCAGGGTAGGTCATCGTGAAAGCAATGACGAAAAGGTGGCCAGGTATATGAATGGCCTCAGGTATGAAATTCAAGATGAAATAAATATGGCAACCATCCGAACGGTGGAGGATGCCTATCAAATGGATTTGAAAGATGAAGAGAAGCTGAGCCGGAAGAAAGGTCAGCAAGGCAGAGGCAAGAGTCTGCCCAAAGGCAAATCGGTTGCCCAAGATAAATACCAGAAGCCCAAGGACGACTGGAAGAAACCTCAGACTCAGACAGAGAAAGGTGGAAGTTCGCAGCGACGGTGATATGCTGAGCAAAAAGAATAGCATACTGAGCAGAGAGGAGGATATGTTGATAATAATAGATTTCCTCGTACCAGAGGTAGAGGAAGAGGAAGAGGTGGAGTAATCACATGCTTCACATGTGGAAAAAATGGACACAAGTCATTCGAGTGTCCAGAGAAAAAGAAATAAACTGGAGAAACTCACATCGCCGAGGCACAGAGGTGAGATGTTGAGGCGGAGTACGCTGAAGGTGGAAGATCACTGGTGATGCGGAAGGTCATTTTGATGCCAGAGAAGGAGATGGAGAACTCAACGTAGAGGAACAGTCTTTTTAGGACTACTTGCAAGACCAAGGATAGAGTGTGCAAGGTCATTGTGGACAGTGGAAGCACAGATAATCTCGTTTCAACCGAGATGGTAGAAAAGCTGGAGCTGAATACAACTGATCATCCAAGTCCATACAAAGTTTCATGGCTACAGAAGGGACACCAGGTAAATGTCACTAAATAGTGCTTAGTTGACATTAAGATAAGAGGATATAATGATAGGATTTTATGTGATGTTATTCCTATGGATGTATGTCATTTATTGCTAGGAAGACCATGGAAGTATGATAGAAATGTGATTCATGATGGGAGGATGAACACATATACCCTGGAGAAGAATGGGAGAAACCACATGTTGCATCCAATTGAGGATAAGGAGGCGAAACCGGAAGTAAGAAATAGAGTACTTCTCATGAGTGGGAAGGAACTTCTTACAGAAGTTAAGAAGAAGGAGGATCCACAATTCTTTGTGGTCAGAAAATCGATAATTGCCCTGACTAGCACAAGAGTTGATGATTTGCCAGAAGAAGTTCAGGAACTGCTAGAAGAGTTCGTTGATATTGTAGTGGACGAATTACCTCATTCATTGCCACCGATGAGGAGTGTGAGTCATCATATAGACCTCATACCAGGAGCTAGTTTTCCAAACAAAGCCACGTACATATTGACACCACAAGAGAATGAAGAGGTTAAAAGACAGGTCCAGGAGCTGTTGGACAAAGGTTTGGTCAGGGAAAGCTTGAGTCCGTTTGTTGTTCCGACAGTACTCAGTCCAAAGAAAGACGGAGGCTGGAGGATGTGCACTGATTCAAGAGCCATCAACAAGATAACTATCAGGTATAGATTTCCATTGCCAAGAATGGATGATCTGATGGATTGCTTAAGTGGGGCAAATTTTTTTTCAAAGATAGATTTGAAGAGTGGATATCATCAGATTCGTATGAGAGAAGGTGATGAATGGAAAACAACATTCAAGACAAACGAAGGTTTGTATGAATGGGTTGTCATGCTGTTTGGCTTGACGAATGCACCAAGTACCTTTATGAGGTTGATGAATGGAGTCCTGAAGGAGTTCATTAGGAAATTTGTCATCGTGTACCTGGATGACATATAGATTTTCAACAAGACGAAGGCTGAGCATTTGAAGCATTTGGCCATTGTAATGAAGAAGCTACAGCAGGAGAAACTATTGATAAACCTGAAGAAGACCTCATTTATGAAGACAAAACTCATTTATTTGGGGTTTGTTATATCTTCAAATGAATTAAAGATGGATCCGGATAAGGTAGAAGTAATCAATAATTGGCCATCACCAAGAAATATTTTCGAGGTGAGAAGTTTTCATGGATTGGCTAGTTTGTATCGGAAATTCATTAGGAATTTCAGTGGAATTAGTGCAGCAATGATGGATACAGTGAAGAAAAGACATAAATATTTTCACTGGACTGAAGAGGCTGAGAAGAGTTTCAATTTGTTGAAACAAAATATTACAGAGCAACCGGTTTTGGTGTTGTCGGATTTTCAAAAAACATTCCAAGTGAAATGCGATGCAAGCGGGTTTTCCATAGGAGTGGTCTTGAGTCAGGAGGATAGACCAATTTCATATTTCAGCGAGAAGCTGAATGAGGCAAAAGAGAAATATGCCACATATGATAAAGAATTCTATGCCATCATACAGGCATTAAAGAAATGGAGGCACTATTTGATTCCAAAGGAATTTGTTTTATATAGTGACAACCATGCATTACAGTTTGTGACTCAACAAGAAAAGTTGAATCAGAGGCATGTTAAGTGGGTTGAATACATGCAAAATTTCACTTTTGTAATAAAGCATATTTCTGGTACTACTAACAAAGTTGTTGATGCTTTGAGCAGGAAGTGTTTGTTGTTGCAGGAGTTCAAAGTCAGGACGTTAGGCTTTGATGATCTTAAGGACATGTATGCAGATGATTCAGACTTTAAGGAAGCGTATGAAGCAGCTGAGAATCCAGTTCTCAGAGATAGAAGCCAGTGGATAGAGTATATGATCCAGGACAGATTGTTGTTCAAAGGCAATCAACTGTGTATTCTGAATTCCTCCATGAGGGAGAACTTGTTGAAAGAGAAGCACAGTGGTGGATTAGTTGGACACTTTGGCCATGATAAGACATTTGCAAAGCTGAGAGAATCATACTTTTGGCCAGGGATGCAGTCAAAGGTCAAGAGGTTTGTGGACAGATGTAGGATTTGCCAGCATTCAAAGGGAAGGAAACAAAATGCAGGATTTTATTAGCCATTGCCCATACCAGACAAGTCGTGGGATGAAATTAGCATGGATTTTGTGTTGGGATTTCCGAGGACACAAAGAGGTGCTGATTCAATCTTTGTGGTGGTTGACAGGTTTTCTAAGATGGCACACTTCATTCCATGCCAGAAGACCATTGATGCGACTCACATCGCAAATCTGTTCTTCAAGGAGGTCGTTCGACTTCATGGATTGCCGAAAAGCATAGTTTCAGACAGAGACACAAAATTCATAGGGCATTTCTGGAGGACATTATGGAAGAAGATAGGAACTAATTTGATGTTTAGTTTTTCTTATCATCCTCAGATGGATGGACAAACAGAAGTGGTCAACACGAGTCTAGGAGACTTGTTGAGGAGCTTAGTGACAGAGCACCATAGTAGTTGGGACAATATATTGCCGCAGGCAGAGTTTGCTTACAATGACTCAGTAAATCGGAGCACATGAAAAGGTCCATTCCAGATTGTCTATGGGGTGCAGCAGAGAGGAGTTTCTGAATTAAGGGATTCAGAAGAGACTGCTACTAGCAGTGCTAGTGCAGAAGAGTTCGCTGAGGCGATGAAGGAACTTCACAGCAGGGTGAAGGAGTGACTATTGAAGTCAAGCCAAGAGTACAAGCGTAGAGCTGATCAGCATAGAAGACAACTTCAGTTTGAAGTTGGTGATCTAGTTCTGGCACATTTGAGGAAAGAAAGGTTCCTGAGGGGAACATACAACAAACTGAAGATGAAGAATGCTTATGATATCGAGTTACCAGAGGGCATTGGAATATCTCTGATATTCAATGTCTCAGATTTATACCCATACAAGCTTGAGGAAGCAGGAACAAGTGATGAACAGCCAGAAGTTTAGTGGCAGAAGAAAATGCCAGTGGCAGAGAAGCCACAGATGGAGCAGATACTGACTAAACGAGTGGGTAAGAAAACCAGAAGGAAAGAATATTTTGAATATTTGGTCAAGTGGAAGGGACATCAAGTTGAAGATGCCAGCTGGGAAACTAAAGCAGAAATTCTGAAGCATGGACATACCGTATAGGAGCTCATGGACAAGAGCCCATGAAAATTTTCAAGTGAGGGAGTATTATGCAGGAGCATCCCTCACGGCAAGCAAAACCAACGTGGAAGCAGAAGACAACTGGAAGACGTTCAACGCAAGTTTTTGAATTTCCCTTGAAGTTGATGCACAAACATAAATGAGATCATTTAATGAAGGCACCTTGGAAAAATGTAATCAGACCTCGAGCCATATGCTCTCGTCTGAGATAGACAGAGGCATTTATAGTAGTAGATACAGGTAGATAGAATTGAATTCTTAGATTAGACAGTTTTAGAGCACAGGAGGGAAAACAGATATAGACACCCTCATTTCTCATTGTAACATTAGCCAGCATAATTCAGAGTAGGAAGAGCATAGTAGAGCAGCAGAGAACTGTAGAAGAACACCAATGTACAGGTCTTGAATTAAATAGAAGAAGTTGATTCAGATTCATGGATGTTGTGTTATTCTCTGTGTATGTGGGTTGAATGCTATGCTCATGAGTATTTACTTCCTGTTAAGCATTTGTTATTATGCTGTGTGTATGATTTCTTGTGTCGAGATTGAAATCTGAGAAGAAGTGGAATGAGTTACAATTGTTTCTCTATTTGAGCAAGGATTCCTGCAAGGAGTGAAGTTGAAGTCATCCGCAAGGAGTGCATTGACAGAAGGCTCAGATATTTAACTCTTGTTCTCATACTACCAGGAGTGAGATTGGGTTATACGAGCCGTGAAAGGAGTGCGCAGGCTAAGGAGTGTCTCAGTCGTGACATTGAGCAAAGTATTGAAGGACTGCCGCTACGAGCATGCACAGAGTCAAAGGATGCTCGAACAGTTGAAGTGGTCATAGGTTTTTTGCAAGGAGTGCGTGGAAAGAACCTCGTTGAGGTTGAAGTAATTTAAAAAAGCTCAGGAGGGATAGGCCTCTGAGTCGCTGAAGATTAGCATAGCTAAGTGCGACTTGAAGTTGCAAGAAACGTCACAGGTTGACGAAGCAGTGAAGGAATCTCGTGGAGAGGCACTTATTCATTTCGCAGAATCCTCAAAGGGAGAACGAACGGACGAAATCTTTGGAGGAGATTTCACGAAGCTCCGAGAGCCGTTAGATCTTCCAGAGGTGCGAGGTATTTACAGCGTAAGTGTGTGGAGAGGTTCTAAGCTCAGGAGGGGCAGTACCATTGATCCAAGTCGATCAGGGCCGTTGGATTATTCACGAGATCGCCTATCGAGACCTTGTGAGAAAAACGGTCCAAGGTTTGGTAGTGAAAGTCACGATATTATGATAAATGATATCTCGACTACTCCGAGAATAGTGTGGGTCCATAGGAGTTGGCAAGTGGACAGGTGGCACATCACATCTCGAGAGCTCGTAAGTGGAAGAGCTGAGAATTTGGTGTCAAGGGTCGTGAAGGCGCGAGATCACGAAGTGGCGAGAGGATTGGGAGCCGTCCATCTGAGAAGGACAGGTGGCAGAGATCGAGAGATCTCACAAACTCGGGGGTTCGCAGAGTGAAAGACAAATGATTGGGTACTCCAAGTCACGAAGCGGTGAAGTGGCGAGAGGACTAAGAGCCATCCATATGAGGAGGATAGGTGGCAGAGATCGAGAGATATCACGAACTCGGGGGTTCGTAGAGTGAAGGCCCAAGGATTGGGTACTCCAAGTCACGAAGCGGAGAAGTGGCGAGAGGACTAGGAGCCGTCCATCTAAGGAGGATAGGTGGCAGAGATCAAGAGATCTTGTGAACTTGGGAGTTCGCAGGGTGAGCGCCCAAGTATTGGGTACCCCAAGTCATGAAGATGCGAGGGGCGAGAAGAAGAATAGCCATTGGATTGGGACCTTAGGAGAACCATCAGATCTACACGTGGGATCGTGTATCGAGGTCTCGCGGGAAAATGCTCGAGGATTTGGCCACGGAGATCGTGATATTGCGATTAGCGATATTCCGACCGTTGGAGGACAGTGTGGGCCATAGCGGAGCTGGCGAGTGGAATACAGGTGGCACGAAGCCCTCAGGATCTCGCCGCAAGAAGTCCTGAGTATTGGCATTAGAATTCGCGATCTCGCGAAGTTTGAGGTCTCGGCGAGATAAAGGACTGTTGAAAAGTCAACTCACGTGCGCATTGGTATTTCGGCGCATCGGGTATTGGGAGTTGGAAAACCAAGTGCTTGATATAGCGAGCCATGAAGTCATGATAGGAGAAGGGTGAGGTCAGCATTGATTTGCATCGGCGCTCGGGGACTCGCAATATTTACACCCGACCACTAGCCTTTGGACTCGCGAAGTCAAGCGTTCCGACTTCCCGATAAGCAGAAGAAGGGAAGTCACGAGAAAGAATCTGTGGGGAGATAATTCCTGATAGGGAAGTAGAAGAACCTTGGAGTTCTTCGGGCTGAGGAGAAGAAGATCCTGTGAGTGGACGTGCCCTGGGTGGCGTGTTGTGCATCATCCAATTTATTCAATGATCTAATCAAAGCCCATAACTACAAGAGAGAATATACACAAAGTAACACCTTGTGGGTCGAGGATAAACTCAATGAACCAACCTATGGCAGTGGTTCCTTTCTGAGTCTAACTCATGATATAAAATGGGACCATCTTGAGATTTCCAAAATGCCTAATAGTGGAGTTGTGATGTCGAAGTCCCAAAGAATGGATGGAGTGTTTCTTGTTGGTGGTATTGTGGGATTGGACTTTGATGACTAGGGATGTGTACTTGAGGAAGGACAAGGAGGGAGTTTAGTTCTATCCTTTTGGGACAACCGGTGTACAAAAGTATTGATTAGGATGATTGTTGTACATAATTATTCATCCAAATCACTAGCGTATGTGAGTATTGATCCAGATTCCATATTGAGGTCTGGTGCCTATCACCCTGATAGATAGAGATGTCTTCGTATGGTGTCATATATCTCTTATGGACAAGATAAGGTCTAGTGCCTAGAGTCTTAATAGAATAAGTGGGGAATAAAAGCTAAAGAGTACTTGTGCTTCCCCAGTGGGGTCATGTGTACTTTTGATGCTTGTTGTAGTCACTTGGGTGGGTTTATACTAGTTCAATAGAGGGTGTTTTGGATTATACGAGGAGAAAGTTAAAATTTCTATAGATAACATACATATCGTGTTGAAATAATGTAAATGCAAAGAGTATTCTTATTATTATTGATATATTATTCATAGGATCAATCCCCATTGTGGATTGATCATGTCAGGTATTGTAATAGGACCAAATCCCCTTTTGCGGATTGGTTAAAAGACAATTATAATAGGGAGAATAAGAAGTCATCCCCAGTAGTTAATAAAGAGACCCAAAAATATAATA
The DNA here is from genome assembly GCA_009831015.1 of Picea engelmannii. Lineage (NCBI taxonomy): Eukaryota > Viridiplantae > Streptophyta > Pinopsida > Pinales > Pinaceae > Picea > Picea engelmannii. The sequence continues at coordinate 398,000 of ML785280.1, forward strand.
AAGGTGGGTTTACCCACCCAGTTTAAGAAGTCGGCCCTGCCAGTGAAGAGACACTTCACATGTGCCAGACTTGTATAAATAAAGGAGGCTAGTGCCTCACTTAGATACAAATCACTTGCTCATTTTGAGAGACAAGTTTAGATATGCTACTAGAGAAGAAGGAGAGAGAGAGTGGTGCATATCTGGGAGAGGAATCTTATATTTTTTTAAGAGATCTCTTGGCATTGTATTGTCTATCTATATTAAGGAAGTTTTGTTGGGTTTTCTTCCCCTAGAGGGTTTCCCAGGATAAATGTCGTGTCTCTTGTGATTGTGTATTTCTCAATGATCTTGGATTATTCTATTGTTATCTAATGAAATAAAAACATCTATGATAATGGATTAAACATTAACATGTATCAGAGCCAAGCTGAAGGAATCATCTTTCGCAAGAGAAAAATGTCACTGTTGTCGTACCCTCAAATTAGGGTTTTTCAAAAGTGAATATTTTCATCCCTAAAACTATCTAGAAAGTTGTGCCCTCCCCCAAGGATCAATTTGGCATCATCAGTGCACCTTTTCAGTGGCTAGATCTCCCAAAAAGTGAAACCCTAGTTTCACAAAGTACCAGAAAACCAGAGTACCAGATGTACCAGAAGTACCAAAGTACCAAAAGTACCAGAAAACCAGAAGCACAAGTCCAGAAATCCGTAGATCAAGTTTGAGGGGGTAAAAGTTGTATTTTTAGAAATCTGATTGCACCAGCTAACTCGCCTCAGCGCAACACATCTATCCCCTTGATCAGAATTTCAAAATTTGAAGTTTGAAAAATTAGGGTTTCCTCATAAAACCCTAAGTGGCAGTTTTAGTTGCAGTCTCAGAACCAGTTGCAGTTGCATTTGTAGAACCAGTTGCAATCACCTTTAAAGTTTTCTTAAGAGTTGGTAATGATTATCGCTGCTACCAGATGGAGACATTACCTGCAAATGCTATCAGATGTATGTACTTACATATGTTTAATGGTTAAAACCTAAACAATATTTGCAGGAGAAGGGATCTCTTGCCATAGATCTAGAAGGATTTCAAGATCCAACACATTCAAAGGAATGATGCAACCCAGGTGTGATTATTCTGATTTGCATCTATTTGTCATAACATTATCTTGATTAGTGTTGCATGTTCAAGCTATGATCAAATTACTAGAAGGATTAAAAGTTGATCATAGAGTTTATCCTCTAACCTAACCTTCTGTCAAGATAGCGAATTGTCTTAGTACATAAGATAGGTTGAAGAAAGCACTTGTCACTTGAGTGAAGGAGGCCTGGAAGAAAAGAAAGCACTCATTCTTGAAGACAAGGCTCTAGGTTTGATTAATCAAGATTAATAAGATTCAAAGGTACACATGACAAGTTGATGACTATAGTTGAGATAGCAGTCGTCGTAAAGTATTATACTTGATAGCATGTGAACATATAGAGGTAAATACTTTGCCTGATACAACTAACACCTCCTCTAGGAGAAACCTTGGGTGCTAGTTCTAGGTTTCCATGGAAGAATGCTTGGTCAAAACACTATGAGAGTGTTGATCTCACTTCGTATTGTATTCCTTACCTTTAATCTTTGCTTCAGATAAATTATAAGTGATATATCTAAAGGAGCTACTGTGATGATTGTTTGTGCTATTGATTTATATTATCAGAAGGATATTATTCTTGCTTGTTGTTTTGTTGACCTTTCTCCAGGTCGCATGAGGAAGCTATTTCAAAGGTTGCAGAAGGCAATGTGCTAAAGGAGAGACCATAAATGAAGAAATCATCATTGGAAAAGAATAAGGTAGCTCGCATAAGCTAAAGGGTCACTCAGAAGCTGCCATGACCCACACCATTGAAGAATCTTGGCATAGAAGATTATCTCACTTCAACTACAAGGTGCTACCATACATATGCAAAGCAATCACAGGTTTACTAGAACTCAAAGGTGACCATGAAGGCGTATGCAATGGATGTGCACAAGGGAATAACATCAAGAACCCGTTTTTGAAGAAAGACAACAAGGTAGAAGGAGTCCTAGAACTCATTCATTCACATGTGTGTGGCTCAATTCCATCATCCTCCATTAGTTGGTATGTATACTATGTATCATTCATTGATGATTACGCTCATAAGACCTGAATATATTTGAAGTGTTCAGCAAGTTCAAGGAATTCAAAGCCTTGATAGAGAACCTTTCTGAAAAGAAGATTAAGATACTGAGGTCAGATAATGGAGGAGAATATACCTCAAAAGAGTTTGTGAACTTTTGCAAAGATGATGGGATCAAGAGGGAACTCACTACTCCCTATAATACCCAACAAAATGGTGTAGCTGAATGGAAGAACAGAACCATACTAGAAGTTGTGAAGACTATGATTCATGATCAAGATCTTCCTATGTGCTTATGTGTAGAAGCAACAATGACAACTTTTTATGTTTAGAACCGATTATCCCATAGTACACTTGAGCTCAAGACACTGGAAGAGATGTTCACCAGAAAGAAGCCAGAGGTAAGCCATCTCAAAATAATTGGTTGTCCAGTGTTTATTCATATACCTAAAGAAAAGAGAAACAAGATGGACCCTTCAGGAAAGAAGGGAATATTTGTGGGATACTGTGAGGTCTCCAAGGCCTTCAGACTCTATATACTAGATCAACATCACATTGAAATCAACAAGGATGTGAAATTTGATGAAGATGCAGTGCCCAAGAAATCTAAACTATGCCAACTTGATGAGGTATATGAAGAGGAAACCGTAATCCCCAATACTGAAATCAGGGAGGTTCCCAGAGCTGCAGAACCAGTGAGGGAAGTCATAACTTCCCCTGATGAGGAACTTCTAGAAGACCATGATATAGTAGAAGTGAAAGAACCTCCTCAGATGACGATCCTGCATAAAAGAAAGCCAGCTTGGGCTAGAGAGATTATTCAAGATGGAGAAAAGTATGGTGTTCTCGAAGTAACTATGAGACAGGTGAAAATACCAAAGACATTCTCCAGTTATATGGCTTTGATGTGTAACCTCCTAGTAGAGGAGCCTACCTTCTTTGAAGAATCCATTAAGAGGAAAGAATGGGTAGATGCCATGACAGAGGAATACCAATCCATAATGAAGAATGAAGTATGGGAAATAGTTCCCAGACCGAAAGAATAAAGATGGGGTACCCTACAGATGGATCTTCAAAATAAAACATGTTGTTGATGGAAGTATTGAGAAAGATTTGTCTCTCATGGCTTTTCCTAGAAGGAAGGCATTGACTATGAAGAGGCATTCGTTCCTGTGGCTAGATACACTTCAATCAGGAACATCATAGCTCTTGTAGCTAAGATGAAGTGGAAGCTGCACCAGATGTACATGAAGATAGCTTTCCTAAACGGTGTCATCGAAGAGGAAGTGTATATAGAGCAACCTCAAGGATTTGAGGTTTAAGACAGGAAGTCTCATGTCTGCATATTGAAGAAAACCTTATACGGATTGAAGCAAGCTCCTAGAGCTTGGTATGGCCATACATGTAGTTTCTTGACGAGCTTAGGCTTTACCAAGAGTAAAGCAGACTCAAATATCTACCTCAAAATTATGAATAACGAGCCAGTAATCTTACTACTATATGTGGATGACTTATTCTTAACTGGAGAAGAAAATCTCATCGTTGAATGTAAAAAGAGACTTTCCTCAAAATTTGAAATGAAATACCTTGGCCTAATGCATTATTTCTTATGTCTTGAGGTATGGAAGAGTCCTGAGAAGATCTTCCTTAACCAAGGGAAGTACACGGTCGAAATCTTAAAGAGATTTGACATACTGGAATGCAAGCCCATGAATACATCCATGGAAGAGAAGTTTAATTTGTTGGTCGATACGTCGTCAGAATTGATTGATGACACACTGTATAGGTAGATTATTGGATCGTTGATGTACCTGAAAAACACCAGACCAGACATTTGTTTTGTCGTGAACACCTTGAGTCAGTTTCTAGTAGAAACCAGACGTGTTCACCTAGTGGCTGCAAAACATGTGATGAGGTACCTTAAAGGTACAATAGATTATGGTCTCAGCTATGATGGAGATCATAATTTCACATTGAGTGGATATACTGATGCAGATTGGGCAGGAAGTGTTTCTGATAGGAAAATCACTTCGGGATTCTTTTTTAGTTTGGGATCAACTATGATCGTGTGGCAGAGTAGGAAGCAATGTAGTATTTCTCTCATCACAACGGAAAAATAATACATTGTTGCATGCTCTGCTAGCTACAAAGCTATATGGATTTGAAAGTGGTTGAACGACCTATTTGACTTGGAGATGAGAGGAACCAAGATTCTATGTGACAAGAAGATATTCATAAAGATGACATAGAATCCTGTATTCCATGACAGATCAAAGCACATAGAGATTCGCTATCATTGCATTCACGACATGGTACAAAGAGGAGCCTTGAAGCTCCAATACATTAGCACGGATGAACAGGTTGCTGACGTGTTGACCAAGCCTCTATCTCGTGTAAAATTTGAGTACCTCCAAGATAAGCTTGGTGTAGTCCGAAAAGACCTTCCTCTAAAGGGGGAGTAGTTGCTATGATGAGATATTCCCTGCTTCCGACCTTGTGGTTGTGACGTAAAGCAGGAAGTGCATCTTGCTTCTGACCTCATTGTTAGATGTAAAACAAGATGAGATGATGTTCCTTGCTTCTGACCTAGTTTTCAAATGTAAAGCAAGATGTTCCTTGCTTCTGACCTCGTTGTCAGACGTAAAGCAAGATGATATGATGTTCCTTGCTTCTGACCTAGTTGTCAGATGTAAAGTAAGAGGAGATGGTCCTTGCTTATGACCTAGTTGTCAGACATAAAGCAAGATGAGATGTTCCTTGCTTTTGACCCAGTTGTCAGACGTAAAGTAAGATGAGATGTTCCTTTCTTCTGACCCAGTTGTTAGATGTAAAGAAATATGAGATGTTCCTTGCTTTTGACCCAGTTGTCAGACGTAAAGCAAGATGAGATGTTCCTTGCTTCTGACCCATTTGTCAGATGTAAATAAAGATGAGATGTTCCTTGCTTATGACTGAGTTTTCAGACTTAAAGCAATATGATATGATGATACTAGCACTGAGCTTCCGGCTGGATAACTATGACGTAAAGCTAGTCTAGTATCCTACTTCCAACCTAATGGTTGTGACATAAAGCAGGACGAGTATCTTGCTTCCATCTTGAGTGTTGTGATGTAAAGAAAGACGATGAGATGAGACAAGTACTGAGCTTCCAACTTGATAGCTGTGACATAAATCCAGTCTTGTATTATGATGAGACAACCTTGTACTATGATGATGATGATGTATCAGATTTTATACTAATACATATTGATGTAGATGATGATGACATTCCTTTGATAATGAAGATGCTTCCGATGAAGAAAACTTCCGATGATTTATAGACACACCAGCTAAGATGATATTGATGATGATGTCCTCCCACTTGATGTTGTTGATGATGTTGTCCTCTCTCTCTCGCATGATGCTGCTGAAGAATACCCTTCTTATTAAGGGGGAGTGTTGAAATAATGTAACTGGAAAGAGTATTCTTATTATTATTGATATATTATTCATAGGATCAATCCCCATTGTGGATTGATCATTTCGGTTATTGTAATAGGACCAAATCGCCTTTTGCGGATTGGTCAAAAGACAATTATAATAGGCAAAATAGGAAGTCGGCCCTAGCAGTTAATAAAGAGACCCAGAAATATAATAAAGGTGGGTTTACCCACCTAGTTTAAGAAGTCAGCCCTGCCAGTGAAGAGACACTTCACACGTGCCAGACTTGTATAAATAAAGGAGGCTAGAACCTCACTTAGATGCAACTCACTTGCTCATTTTGAGAGACAAGTTTAGATATGTTGTTGGAGAAGAAGGAGAGAGAGAGTGGCACATATCCGGGAGAGGACTTTATGTATTTGTTTAAGAGATCTCTTGGCATTGTATTGGCTATCTATATTAAGGAAGTTTTACTGGGTTTTCTTCCCCTAGAGGGTTTCCCAGGATAAATGTTGTGTCTCTTGTGATTGTGTATTTCTCAGTGATCTTGGATGCTATTGTTATCTAATGAAATACAAACATCTATAGTAATGGCTTAAACATTAACATATCGTAACTTCATGATGAAGTTCCTTGAAGGGGGGGAGAATGTAGTTCTCCGTAATAATAATAATAATAATAAGAATTTACATAGTATAAAAATGGAAGTAAGATAAATAATAAAAAGAATTACTTTATTAACAGAATAAAAGTGTAAAATAAGAAAAGATAAGTTAAGGAAAGCTAAATTAAGAAAAGACTAAAAATGACATGATTACTTATTTAATGAAAAGTGTAACTTATGCATTAATGTATAGGAATAATTCTATTTAATGAAGAAGGAGAAGAAAAGTAGATATATTTTGCTTGCGACAATTGGAGGAAAAGACTTGGAAGTTGTTATAGGTAGTTTATTGAGGGCTCAGTGGCTCTCATTCGCAATGAATAAGGGGTTGGTTGGGAGGAGAAGTTTTCCTCACATTTTTGTTGTGGCGAGATGGATCAAAGCTTAGAGAACAATGGATCGACATGTATAGAGTTACAAGTAAGTCAAGGTCTTCAACTCTCAGGTAAGTCTCTCACATTCCCTCATTCTTTTCAATTACATGAGGAATGAAAAGGAATCCATGGACTAGATTTGACCAAGGAAAAACACTATGCATGAAACCATGACATTATTTCACTAAAAAACAACTATATCAACAAATCAACATATCAAGATAATGGAGTACTTCTTATATCAACACATCAAGATAATATTATGGATATTAAGATCCATATTAACTCTAGATCTATCATCAACTGAGAGGGATCAAATCGAATAATTCAAGGTGCAAACCTTTTCTTATTTTTTTAATTTACAACTTTTTTGCGTGAACGAAATTGATATCGATGCATGATAGATTCAAATTTAATATGGAGTTATGCTAGTTCTTTATATATATATATATATATATGCACCATGTGTCAACTCCATTTTTAGCACAAAATGAAATACACATTTTCCTCATACTCAACAACATGCCATTAAAATATTTTAAACAAGATCCATCTTATGTCTAGATCTATCATGCTCTTAGAGGGATCAAATCCCTCCATGTGCAAAAATTTTCTCGAGTTTTTCTTTTTATTACAAAAACATTTTCACCTTGATGAACTTGATCCCTCTTGGCGTATGGTAGATCAAATCCATATTTGGAGTTAAGATGGATCTACATTGGTTCTTTATATATATATATATATTCTACGTGTCAACTCCATGTAGAGCATGGAAGGAATTACACATCTCCCTCACACTCAACAACCCACCATTGAAATGTTTTCATCGTGAGTGTAGATCCATCCTAAATATGGATCTATCATGTTCCTTGAGGTACAAATTTTCCTCAAATTTCCCAATCTAAAGAAGATTTTCACCTCTAAGGATTTGATCCCTCTGAGTGCATGATAGATCCATAGTTAAGATGGATTTACGTTGGTTTGTTAATAAAGTAATTAATAAAGTAATTTCTCATTACATTAACACAACCATTTAATTAATAATTTATTAAAACGCTAAAAATATTTAATTTAAAACACTTCTAGATTTTTAGAGCCGACCCTAGACTTCAAACTTCTCCACCTCCCGCTAATTCACTATTTATCTACGCTCTTCAAATTTATCTTTACCCAGGCTTAGATGTCCTGATGATGGGTCCTGATATGGACTCGAAACGTCGACCTCCGATAATAAATACTGTGGATCCTCTGAATCCTAAAAAAAAAACACCCCACAAAATTCTTGTTGTTTAGATTCATTCCTTGTATGGTAGGGAGACTCTGGATGACTATTGAAATCCTTAAACACCCTAACAACCTGAATAGAGACAATGGCCTAGAAATTAGCGAAAACTGGATTCCTCTGATCCAAGATAGACGCATCAGGTAGGTTACATTTTAACCCTAAAAACCTAAGTTCATTGTAACTCCCCCCTTTTTTACAAATTAAAAACAACCTTGAATAAAAATAAATTAAATTATTAGATAAAAATTTCTTATCATTCCATTAATAACATTTAAAACAATGTATAAATTAATATTATTAATTATCAATACATTAATACAACTACCGTATTAAAATTGTATTAAAACAATTACAAACCTTAGCATTTAATGATAAAATAAGAATTATAAATAATAATTAAAATAAATTATAAATTATAAAAATGTTATCATTACATTACTAACAATTAATATAACTAATAAAGTAAATTATCATTATATTAACACAACCATTTAATTAATAATTTATTAAAACCCTAAAACTCTTTAATTTAAAACACTTCTAGATTTTTAGAGCCGACAATAGACTTCAGACTTCTCCACCTCCCGCTAATTCACTATTTATCTGTGCTCTTCAGATTTATCTTTATCCAGGCTTAAATGTCCTCATGATGGGTCTTGATATGGACTCGAAACGTCGACCTCCGATAATAAATATTCTAGATCCTCTGAATCCTAAAAATAAACCACCTGACATAAATCTTGTTGTTCAAATTATACATATCCCTCATCGCCTTTATTTTTTGGACATTAAAAAGCATACGAAAAAACCCCAAGTACTTGTTGATTAATTGGGTTGGTTGTCATTGATTTCAACCCTTGAAGAAGTTCCGGTAGCGAATTCTTGTAGCACAAACATTTGGGTAATGGACCCGAGTTTGGTTGATGTATAATGGTATGATTTTTTATATATTTGCAGGTAATACTATTCTATATGGATAGTACATGTCATGCCATTTCTGGTGGTATGTGGAACATCACATAACTCTTCACGGTTTGAGAGTTATGGCCTTACAAATTTGGAGTACCCTCATATGTCGGCTTGAAGCCCCAAAAGGTCAAAGAAGTCAAAGTGCTTGCAAAGAAGAAATTATTTAAATAATAAATTTAAGTGACAAAGCCAAAGAGGACTATTTAAGTAATAAAGTGAAGTGACAAAGTCAAAGAGTATTATTTAAATAATAAAGTGAGGTGACAAAGTCAAACATGGTTATTTAAATAATAAAGTGAAGTGACAAAGTCAAGGAGGATTATTTAAATAATAAAGTAAATGGAGAAATTTCTAATTATGGAAAGTGGTTAGAAGTGGGTTAGCCCTAAAATAAGGAAATTGGGTTAAAATGGTTAAAAGGTAACCCCTTGAGGAAGCTACATGAAAGTATAAAGAAGAGGAAATACTCTCTTATTTTAATTAAACTTGAGCATATTGAATATTTACAGCTGACTGAGGTAACTAAAGGATATCTAAGATGAATTTCAGAGGGAAGGTGAAATAAAAAAGGCTGAAATTCAAGGGAGGATAAATTCTTTTGATGATGCTTTTTAAGGTATATTATTTACGGATCTCACCATTTTCGCAATAACTTTTTTTCTAGAATGATTCAGACCGTGAAATTGGGAGGCCATTGAGGAAACATATCCAAGTAGTTGTGGTACAAATTTCAACTTGTGGATCATTATATTTTTCGAGTTACACTCCGTGGAAAATAGGGTTTGTGGCTAGTCCTGAAACTAATCTAAAACAAGTCTTTCGGGTAAAAACATCATAAATTATTCATAATATATATGAATTCAGTGAGACCAAATGTGTTGGTTAGATTACAAAATTTAGTATTCTGTGTAGATTTTTCAGATCCATACAACAATTATTCCGTGTGGGGCACTCTCTACACGTTCTCTCTCTAGAATAAGACAGAATTCAACAAGGTATGCCATTTTTTCTATACCTCCTTTTCTGAGAGGTTCCAAGTAGTGACACGTACATGAATTGCATAAAAAAAAAACTGAAGAACATTGTGTACTATTTTAAGATCTTTATTCATTATAGGTACATAGTTATGATTATTTCAAGTTAGGGTTTTTGTCTAATCCAAAACTAGTCATGTGAGACCAAAATAAAGTTTGATGAAAATGTTATTCTCTTGTTGTTAAAGTTAAGAATGGTTTGCAGGTTGAGGTACAGTTTGGTGCATGGTTGATGCACTTGTTTATGGTACAAGTTGATTACATGTTGTTTGGTACAAGTTGGTGCATGGTTGTTGCACTTGTTTATGATACATGTTGATGTATGGTTGATACATGGTTCAACTTATTGGTACAGTTTGTTTGGTGCATGTTTATTGGTACGTGTTTACAACAGTATGTCTTATAGTGATAGTACATTAGGGTGGCTGGACGGGTCAAGGAAAATTGGTTGTATCCAGAGAACATAGGGGGTTGTATCCTCCTTCTGGTTGTAGCCAGAGAATTTGGGAGTTGGAGCTTCCCTCAAGTTGTAGCTTGAGAAACTAGAGGGTTGGAGCTTCCTTCTAGTTGCAACTAGAAAACAAAGGAAGTTGGTGCTTCCAATGAATCTAATTCTTCAAGACATCGAAGAAAAAACATTATGTGGTTTTCTCCCACTTTGGGTTTCCACATAAAAACACTGGTGTACTGTGTATGTGTATGATTGTTCATTTGTTCTTTGTTTATTTACTCTGCAAATATTGGATGATAATGCTACATTGAAATAACACTTTCATTATATGGTTAAAAAAGATTAGTTTTCTCTATTACTGATTCACCCCCCTCTCAGTAATCCAACAGTACTTCCACTCATTTCGAGGATGGTACCCAAGATAAACTCTAGATTCTTCATAGCACAAGGCCTATGAACAACAAAGATAGAAGCCACTACAATAATATACTAATTTTAATAGATCAACATGTGACTTCCAGGAATTGAACCTGGGTGGGGAGGATAACAATCATTCCTCCCAACCACTCAAGCTAAACCCAGTTGACAAAACATTATTGGGCATTGGATTTTTCCCCGTTAATACAATTCTTCCTGCTCTCCAACCCATAAGTGAGAATGAGAGTGCTAGTATCTTTCCATCCCCAAACTAATATCCACAAACAATAGCTTCCTCATGTGTACATACACTACCCGCCTCTGGAATTGAACATGTGACCTCGAAGGAGAAAAGTCACTTTCTTAACCATTATGCCCACTGAAGATTTACCACATATCCATCATCATCTTTCAAGAGAATAAGTAGGTTTTTTAATTTCAATTAATTTTTACACACATACACATAGTTGAAAAAAAATCATTTACTTAAGGTGAACATTGAAATATTTTATTTATGGCCGACATTGGATTTTTTTATTATTAATTATTTTTAAAATGTCATGTGTTGTTTTAACCATATCAACTCTTTTACTTAGAATTTCTTTATATATATATATAGTTGATATTGAAATACTTTACTTATGATGGGAATTCAAATAATATTTTTAAATACCACATGTTAACTCCATGTTAAGTGTTGAAGGAATTACGCATCCCTCATCGCCTACCAGTGGAATAGGTATCATTTTACTTTACACACACACACACACACACACACACACTATTCTTTTACTTAAGGTGAACATTGAAAAATATTATATATTGCTAAACTTGGAATATTTTTTGTTATTGATATTTTGGTAAATGTCACATGTCAAATCCATGTTGGAGATGGAAGGAACTACACATCTCCCTCATAGTGAGTTGTAGAATGTGTCTTTCAACAAAATACCATTTTTTTCACTTTCGATTACTTTATATATATATATATATATATATATATATATATATATATATATGTAATTTTGATATTGAATTATTTTACTTAAGCTGGACATTGATTTTTTTTTTGTGAATGTCACATCTCAACCCCATGTTGAGCATGGAAGGAATTACACATTTCCCTCATACTAGGTTGTAGAACGCGTATTTCAGCGTACAAATCGAATAGAAATATTTATGCATTTCATCATAATTATATATGTGCATTGAAATATATCATATCTAAAACAATAAGAATAAAATCATAATCATATAATAACCCATGATAGAATCAAAGAGTGAGCATGTAATATACCTAAAGTCTGTTACCTATATGTAATAATGTATAAATCATTTTGTATTAAGTATTCATATAAAGAATTATTATATATTTATTATATTGTAAATAATGATAAGTCATACCTTTTCCCAAAAGACATCACTATCATTCCCTATGTCTATTTATATTCGCACCATTGTAACTTATATCATGTCAATGGATAATATATATTAATTATTGATTCATCATGGAATATATGGATTCGTCCATTTTATTATGGATGCTAAGTTGAAGTAACCTATAGGTTTGCTTCAAGTAGTATTAAAGCAGTCTTTCTGCTAGCCTTTGTTCAATTGTTTTGTTGATTTGTGGCAAAATTGATCTTTCTAGTGGTATTTAACAAAAGAAGAAGTAAAATTGAAAAATAAGTTATACAAATAAATTTTAGGCTCATGGCCAAAATATTATATATATATATATATATATATATATATATATATATATATATATATATATATATATATATATATATATATATATATATATATATATATATANAAAATATTTTATATATATATATATATATATATATATATATATATATATATATATATATATATATATATATAAAGGTTTCCAAGTATTTTTAGAAAAATTACACTTGAAATTATATAGGAAATTTTCAAAGTTGCAGGAGTAGGTGGGGTTCTACTTGGCCCTAGAGGAACTGTAGAGTTTTCTTTCTTTTGGAATATTTTCCATGCCACCAATAACCATGCTCGGACCTGTTTCCTCTTTCAAAGGCTCACCTTGTCTGGAGCCTATAACATCCATGGGATTGTTGTTTTTGGGGACTCTAAAAACACCATTAGACATCTATAATTGGGCACATTCACTTAGAATGTTCATTCAAGTTTGATTTTTCATTTTATTCAAATTATCCTTTTGAGCTTTGTGAAGGCAAATTTCTTGCATATAGTTCGATATAATAACTCACTTGTAGACAGACAAGAAAAAATTGGTACAAAAGGGAAAATGGGGGACCTCATAATCAATGGGGTTTTAGATTTATGCCCATTTCCTAATGATTCCCCCTCATTTATTAAAAATATTTTAGTTTCAGCATGTAGCCACCATTTTCCATGATTACCTCATGAAATCACCAAATCTCTAATAACCTTGCCTTAATTGCTCATGTCCACACTCAGTTTAATCTCCACTCATGCTTGAAATCGACCAGATGAGGGATTATCATGTCTACCATGGAAATACGGTAACGTATTAGCAATCATCACATTAAATGGGTTCTAGGCATGAAGGGACTATCCATTATGGCTCTAGTCTCTCACGTGCAACTTGGGGTATATGCATCACAATGTTAAGTTTTGACGGTGTTTCACTAGGTGTCTGCGTTACATTGTTGCAATTCTATTGTCTCTGGTATCCTTTCTTTGTTGGTTTGGCACCCTCTATTTCTCTCATCCCCATGGCACAATGTAGGCACACCAAATATAAGGTTCTCTTCTCTTAGCTGGAGAAGGATGTTGAGATCTCCAAAATTTAATAAATTCCTTGCAAATTCACTTGGGTAGCCTCTCTACCTAGGTGATTACCATCCTTGAAATATTTTTCTCGCATTTCCAGT
>ML785280.1:432700-459392 GCA_009831015.1 Picea engelmannii
AAGGGCACGTCGCGTTGATGATGAGGACGAGACAACCTAGATGACCCTAGACCTTAACGCCTGATAAATTTTTAAAAAAACGACTCCCCTAATTAAATTGTCGCCCTGTTCAAATCAAAACCTAAATTAGAACATCTCTAAGATAAATCTGACCAGCCCTAAGAAAAGATCCTACAAAAAAAACCTAGGGCGTAAACTAAAACCCACCTAGGAGTTAATTAAAGTCTTCTTAAAAGTAAAGGGGGTAAAGTAATGGGGGAAATAAATTAAGCGAAACCCTTGGCTTTTAAATGATAAAGAAGAAATAAAAATTTATTAAAGTGTGGGAGTATAAAAGCCAGGAATAATATATATATATATATATCTAGTGAAAAGATTAAAAATCCGCATTTATCTTTTGGGTTTAAATAATAATAAAATAATAATAAAAGAGAGGAATAAAAATGGAAATAAGGAAACCAGAAATAAAGGAAACTTAATATTGGAAATTAGGGGACATAGGGTAAAAAGAAAAAAGGAATCAACATTTAAGGAGTTACTAAAATTCAGAAACTTCATTTTAAGAAAGTGATTAAAAGAATGAGAGGGGATCTAGGAACCCTAGGAGTAATTTAAGGAGCGATTTTTGGGGAGTGAGGGAATTTAGTCTTTTAATTATTAAAAATAAATTAATTTTTGGAGAACCCTAGGGATGAGTGACACTTGGACGGCGGAGATTGTTTAGAGGTTTGTCATTAAAAATAAATTAATTAATGATTAGGAAAGTAGGTGGGTCTCAATTTTTCTATAAAAGAAATGGAAAGGAAGGAAGAGGGGGATGAACGGTTAGCGTAACGTTACGATGTCGAATTGTGGTTTGACGGATTTCTTGTGAGGAGTTGGGTCTATCTCAGTTGTGTTGGAGTGGTAGCTCAGCCGTGGAGGTGAGCTGAGAATCTAGTGTTATCTGTAGTTCTTGTGTGGCCCCTTTGCGGCTCGGGGGGCTAAGGGGGAAGTAGAGTACCCCTAGCGTTTGGCTGGGAGGTACTGGTGAGATTTCTACGGTCGGTAAGCGGAAGCGGCAAGGAGAGCGGGCGCGGAACGGAGCGCGGACGGCGGACGAGAACAACGTTGAGGCAAAGGTATGGTTGTTTTTAATTTGTAGATTAGGGTGCATTGCGATCTATGCTGGTCTCATAATAGTGATGTGCTTGGATTCACTGGCTGTCATATTTTCTACTTGGTGATTGAAGGAAAGTTGTTGCCACTACTGTTGTTTTTTTTCAAAAAAAAAAAAAACAATGTGTCACGCGACACAGTATTTCCTGCCGAATCCCGTACTGATTTACCTTCTTTGGGTTCCTTGGGGATAGATTGCCACTAAATAGATTTTGAAAACAAAAAAAAAAAAACTCAGTTAAGGTTCTTGTTCTCTGTCCTTAGTGGGTAAAAGAAGGAAAAGGCAATTGCTCTGCTCTGTCCATTTTTTTTATTTACTGGCATCTTCGCTCTGTTGAGTTGTAGCCGTTATCTCTGCTAAGTCTTTAGATAAACGAATACTCGATTTATTTCTGTGTTGGGCGAGGGATGGGTGACCTCTCCTACGGGTTTTTATTTTTGCATGCTGAAAATAACTACGAGCCTGCCCCACTGCCTTAGCATACCTGCCTGCGTCCCTTCCAGGATTTACACAGAAAATTTTTGTCCTCTATGCTAAGAAAGTCGGGATTTCTCATCTGGCGCATTGCGGATTGGGACACCCGTTTCCACGCGCCCAACAACTTTTGTGTACTGGGGTCTGCGATTTTTTTTTCTTGATTAGTTGATGGTGTGATTGAACAGTTTGGAATCGCTGGGTACTGTGTAGAAAAATTAATCTTGGCATCTCGAGCCATTAGAACTCTTGCTTTCCGAACCACGTTCTCCTTTGCTAACGTTTGGTGTGCCTTCCCACTCAGCGTTACCTTTGGCGTGCCTTTCAACTCAACATTCTGGATAGCGTGCTTGGGGTAGGTCGATTCTTTAATCCTGTCGGCACTGGTATTCTTTAAAACTGTATTTTTTTCTCTTAAAAAGGAAGGCCGCCACTGATCCGTAGTAATTCACTCACCGGTTGGGTTTTCTTGGAACCCCGTTGCATTTGTGTGCTCGAGTGTTAGACTAAGGACAGGAACATGTTTATGTCGACTCCACGTTTCCCTTGTGTAGAGTAATAACTTCTGAGGGTGGTTTATCTCACACTTAACTGGATTATTTTCGGGTCAAATCTATCCTCTGGATAGGTTGGTGTTCTTTAGACAGGGAAAAATATCACTATCAATCGATCATTAACGACGGACTTCAGTGACCCTGTTCCATTTTCATTAACTGGGAGAATCTAGGGATACGATGCCATTGCTTGTTTATGATACGATTGAGACTTTTTCTGTCACCCTCCCTCGGGCTCGTTGTCTTCCGAGTGCGGGATAGTTGGCCTTGACAGTGTTTAAATTCTGATTGAGCTGCCATCGTCCACAGTTCGATCCACGATGTGGTAAGTGGTCTTCGCCTTGTATGTCAAAATAGTTGTCTAAAATGGTACTCTCCCCCTTTTTTTTTAGAAGTAAGGGTCACGCTGCTAGACTGGCAACGCTGAGCCTGTCCATCTAACAGCCGCGCTCAACTTCCCCTGCCTTAGATTTAGGGCTGCAGTTAGCGAACGACTGTAGGTGATTTTTATTTTTCCTTTTCCCTTAACTTTTGCTAATTCCTTCTTGACCGGTTCCAGCCATTCAAGACTGTAATTACATCTACAATTAGGGTACCCCCTTGGAACTTTGCTAGCGCCTGGGTGTAACTGTCATCACCTGTCAGACAGAAGTTATGGTTCCCCCGTAATTACTTACCAGGATTTCCTGAGATTTTTTCAGGTTGTCTTTACTAAATGGGTAGAACCTTGTAAGCGTTAATGTCACCGATTTTATGAAAGTCTGAGGTTATTTCATTACATTGACATCTTCGAATCTCTGTTATCTTAATTTTTGTTCCTTTTAATAGTGATAATCGTCATTCCAGATAGTGCCCTTTTTAATATAGTCATTCTAAATTTTATTGTTCTAAAGATTGCCATTTTTCCTATTTATGATATATATGGTTAATTTCAAAGGTTGATGTTACCTATCATTATGATGCTTGTCTATATACTGACTCCTTTAATTAATTTTTATCTAAATTGTTGGAATTAGGAATATTAATAGCTGGCATTTCCATCATTGCCCTTTTTAATTAGTAATAGTTTAAATTTTAATATTCTATAGATTACCATCTTAATTAGGACGTATGTTGATATTCTCAAATTTAATGTTCCTATATTTATGATGTTATTTCCATACATTGACATAATTAATGGTTATCTTGAATTAATGTCATTATTAATAGTGAGAGTTGTCCTTTCCAAATATAGCCCTTAAGTATTGTCATGTTAAATTTTAGTATTTTAAGAATGCCATTTAAAATTATGATGTTCTAGTGTTACTTCCAATTATGATGACACTTATGAATGTGATGGTATTTGCATTATCATTGAGATTGATTATAATGACATTGCATTGAAGGCTCCTCATGTTGAAATTAAAAGTTTTTATCTTGTCGAGGTCATTATAATTTTGGTAGTCGTAGCATACAATAGGTATTGTAATTGTAAGATCATGGTTCGGAAAAGTGATATAAATGAAAGATGGTTAAGATTTCATGACAGTGTTATCGTAAGTTTTATAGTTGTTAAAAACAAAGATGGGTCAATAACCTTAACTTACTTGCAATAAATTACTCCGAGTTAGTAAATTAAGGTGGTTGTTCATTTAAACAGTGTCGAACTTGGGTTTCATTGTTGGAGTCCTTTTAGTCACGCGCCTTCCGTAAGGGGTGCAATCGTACTTCTTATTTATGACATACTTGATTTTATTCAATTGGTTGCTTGTGTCGGGTGGGATGTAGACACCTCCATGTTCCTCAGAACAGTCGCCAGCCCTGAGACCTTAAATGGTTAAAATCGATGGGAACCTGGGCTTGAGCATTGATTATGTGTCTTGGAGGTCCTAAACTTGCAGGGTAGGACGGGTGGGTGGTCAGTTTTACTTTGGTCATGGTTGCGTCTTGTTGGTCATCAAGTGGCGACGTAGAGTCAAGTATGTTGTTACTTCTACACGCGCGCACACACCTTAAAAAAAAAAAAAAAATTTGCACCTGTTATCAGAGTTGTTGTCTTAACGAGGAAGGTCGTCACATTATATAAACCTATCTTTACATGGAGAAATTTTTGCAAGAGGAATGAGAAAGGAAATAAAAATATTTCTTTACATGGAGGATAAGTTTTATATTTTTACATGGAGTAATTTTTTCAAGGTGGAATAAAGAAAATGAGATACAAATATCTCTTTAAGTGGATGATAAGTTTTATCTTTTTACGTGGAGGAACTTTTGAAAGGAGGAATAAGGAAGGAAAAACAATTTTTTTTTACATGGATGATAAGTTTTATCTTTTTACGTGGTGGAAATTTTTAAAGGAGGAATAAGGAAGGAAAAACAAAAGTTTGTTTACATGGATGATAAGTTTTATATTGTTACATGGAGAAATTTTTGCATGGAGTAAATGAAAAGTGAAAAAGGTGAAAATATTGGTAGGTTGCCAAATTATTTGGGAGTGAAAGAAATACACACAATTGTAATGTCCCCTAAGAATAATAATAATAATAATAAGAAGAAAAGTGGATATATTTGTAACATCCCGCTCTGGCGCACTGAGAAAACTTATTCTTTGAGGACACTTGCTCGCAAGTGATCTGGACTTTTATGATGTTAAAACATTTATCCTTGATTATGATGCATTATGATAGATGAAATGTTGTTTTACTGCTTTGACGTAGACAGGTGCTATTGACTCAGTTTTATTGAGTGTGCAAGGTTTTGGACCTTGAGGATGCAGAGGCATTGATGGAACCCCTTGGACTCCGGATTGAGTCAGGGAGTGTGCTATTTGGGTTGATTTATTTACTGTGATATTAAATTGATTTGATGATATGATGTTGACATGTTCTGACATGATTTTTGATGATGCAGGCTGACGATAGCTTGCCGACCAGACTCACATATGGAGTAAAGGGGTCACACACAATTTCCAGAGAGGTTGAGGGAGAGGGGTGGACAATAGCCCTGCCACAACCTACTAGCACTCCTGTCGTGGCTCGAACTGTAGGTTAACGATTACCTAGTTCGAGGGGATCCACGATGCCGTGAGGGTAGACTGCGACAGTTGCTCATGATGATTCTAAGGAGTTCCCAATAAGGTGGGGGCCTTATTCCTTAAATCCCTTAGTCTCCCAGAAGTTCACCTGGCGGAGTGTTGACTCTAGGGGTTATAGATGTCTACCAATCAGTCAAGTTGGTGTGTGGCACCCTTGGAGCACTTGGTACATCCTGAAGGGCATGTCACGCAAAAGAAACACAATTTGGCGAGTGGAACCCTTGGAGCATGTGGTGCATCCTGAAGGGAACGTCGCGTGAAAGAAACACAAGTTAGCGAGTGGCACCCTTGGAGCATGTGGTGCATCCTGAAGGGCACGTTGCGCAAGAGAAACAACCAGGGCGAGTGGCACCCTTGGAGCACATGGTGCATCCTGAAGGGCATGTCGCATTGATGTTGAGAAAGGAACAAACCTAGATGGCCCTAAGGAATTCAACACCTTAAGAAATTTTTAAAATGACTTCCCTAAATAATTGTCACCCAGTTCAGAATCTAAACCTAAGTCTAAAACTTCTCTAGGGTAAAATTTTGTTTAGCCTTAAGAAAAAGACTCTAAAAAAATAAAAATAAAGATATAAACTAAAACCCACTTAGGTAATAGTTTTAGTCTTCTTAAACTGAGAGGGTAAAATGAAGAGAGGAATAATTTAATTAAAATCCGTGGTTTTAAATTTGTAAAGAGGAAATAAATTATTAACTTGTGGAAGTATAAAAAAGATTTTAAATTAATAATAAAGGGAAAAGAGTAAACATCGCAACTGCCATTTTGGCTCTAATAAAAAGGGGAAAGAAGGGAATAATAAGAATTAGGAAACTAAGTAAGGGAGGAAACATAATAAAGGAAAGTTGGGAACTAATGGTAAAAAGCGAGGTCAACATTGTAAGGAATCTGCAATTAAGAACCTTCTAATTTGAGCTAATTTAGCAACTTATTTTTAGGGAAATTATTTAAAACATGTAAGGGGATCTAGGAACACCTAGGAGGAAATTTAGGAGCAACTCTAGGTTGGTGAGGGAAATGAGTAATTTAATAATTTAAAGAAAGTAATTATTTGAGGAAAGAGGGGGATGGACGACATGTGTGAGAAGGAGAATATTTAGAATATTTTTATTAAAACTTAATTAAAATGTGACTTAGAGAAAGTTGGAGGTTGGAAAAACTCTATAAAAGAAAGGGAAGATGAGGAAGAAGGGGATTGTCTATAAGCGTAATGTTACGCTGCTAGAATTCTGACTTGACTGATTACTTGTGGAGAGTTGGGATTTTCCAGCTCGGATAGGAGTGGTAGCTCAACCTTGTGAGGTGAGTTGGGAAGATAGACATACCATATGGATAGTGTGTGGCCCCTTTGCAGCTCGAGGGGCTAAGGGGGAAGTAGATTACCCCTAGCGATTCGCTGGGAGGTACCAGTGAGGTCTCGACAGTCGGCAAGCGGGAGTGGTACGGAGCGCGAGACGTCATTCGAGGCGGGCAATAAGGCAAAGGTATGCTCGTTAGGTTGTAGAGTAGAATGCATTAGTAGCTTATGCTTGATATGAATGTTGTTTGTAAGTGGATGAATTCTGCCTTGAGTTTTTCCCATTCGATTGCCTGCCTGAAGTTACTTTGGTCAGCGTTCTGGTCTGAGTTTTATTGTTCCTTGGTCAGATCTTTAAGTTTCAGCGTTACTCTTCGCATTGTATTTTTTCTGGAAGTGGTACATTCGCATTTGAATTTTCCATTGTATAGTTTTACAGTCATTTGACATTCACTGATTTAGTTATAATGCATGGTTGTTTTTATATGGAGGTATTGCAAGTAGTGAATTCATGCGGTAATAATATAATCTTGCTTCTGTCATTTACTTGATAACGAGAAGGTAATAATATAACCTTGCTTCTGTCTTTTACTTTGATATAACCTTTCTTATGTCATTTGCTTGTGAATGAAAAAAAAATTTACTGTGGAAAAAAAAAAAAAAAAAAAAAACATTTTATTACTTGACACAAAGATAGACGTAGGCAAATCTGAGAATGTGAATCGCACTGGTGGATGCGAGCCTACCATTGGTGCAGTCAGTAGCTGTGAGAACCATTCGAAGAGAACGTTTCATGAACAAGTCGCAGTAGAGAAAGAAAAAAAATTGGGACTTAACCAGTACGCACGACTCCAGCGGATAAACAAATAAAATTAAAGCTTTTCAACTTTTACACCATCTCTTAATGAGAGGGTCTGCTTTTCTTCTGTATTGTCATTGCCTTTGGAGAAAGAATCAGTCCCATGCAACTTACCTCTAATCCTTCTCGACGCATCTCTCTGCAATTTTTGTGTGGGTAAATCATTGTAGGATACCCATAGTTTCCAACGCGATTCACTGCAATTTTTGGCGTGTAATTCGCTCAGTCGTCGGGTGTAAAATTTGTTGCGTTTGGTAATATATCCATGCATTTTTTCTATTAGGAATTTCTCTAAATTTTGTTTGAAATCTCTGCATGTGGTGTTTTAAATCCTCTACGATTTGGCAGAGGTTACCCCCTCAATTTTCTCCCTTAAATCTCTGCGTGTTAGTGTTGTGTTTCCTGCGCGATTGGGGAGGAATACCCATGCATTTTACCTTATTGGTGACTGCGCCTTGGTAGTTTGGAAAACCCGTAGTGTTGTCGTTATCTCTCCATCCCATGTACTCACATATCCTTGGGAAAACGAAAACCACCTTTTAGCATCCAATTCTTGTTAAAAGTGTAAATTTGACCCAATCGCCAGGAGTTCGCTCTATGTGTTTTAATTACCCTTCTGGTTGTCGCGATTTAATTGTTGTTGAGAGTTATGAGTCTGTTTCTATTAAGTGGTTAGAAATCACTATTGGTTTAGGTGAGCTTCCTTTGAACTGGTAATGGCAGTTACTGCCAGCTAAATCCCTATTCGCTGCCTGTATTACCATTTACTTTTTACCCACCCTTACATTTCACAGACTTCATTGCTTCCATCAAAATTTACGGGACCTTTAAGCCAACAATGTCTTTATCACTAAATATAGAAGAATAGTTGTTGAGTAGATCATTTTTACTTACTGTTATTACTTAGCGATAAAAGGAAGGTTGAATATGAGTACGTCCAGCTGGAAAAAGAAATGATTCTAGTTATTAAAATTCGAGATGACATTAACTGTTTACTATATAGTAAGTTCATTGAAATAGATTGATCCGTTTGAGGTCTTTTATCTATTAATGGGAAGAATTACCTCATGGAGTTGTTTTTGGCTTTATATTTACTTTTCTCAGGAATAGTCATAATACTTTTTGTTTAAATTTGATGAATGATTAGAAATTCTTAATATTGGGATCTTGGTAGTGTAATCATCTATGCATCTATTTAATTAATTCTTTTAAAATATTGGCCTGATGTAATTCCTATAGAATTTTGTTGATGGGTCAATAGCATCATCTTGATACAAATTAGTTTAATTACTTTAACGAATTTAACTGATGCGATAGCTCCGTGGATTTAAAATAGTATATTTACCTTGATGTTTTTAACTGGTGCCAAGATTTTATTTCCTCTACCCCTCAGTATCCCCTATGCTATCATCCTGATTTTCTTTGAATGGACACTAGGATTATAATTTTAAAATTATTCTTAGATATAATTGTGGGATGAGGGTTATAGTGTAAAGTTCGTCAAGTGGTGAATAATCTATTTGTTGTATTGTTTATATACATAACTACCTGATTATTTGATTGCGAGCATAAATAACCACTTCTAACAATAATAATAAATTGGGGCTAATTGATTGAGATAGTGTACTGAGGTTAACAAGATTAAATGGCTCAATCAAAATTTGACAATCTAGTTAGCTTTAATTATGGCTTAGTATACGTGTATTATCAATTAACCGTATGGTTGACACAATAAAATTTTAAATATAATATTGGTTCTCGTCGAATTAAGAACAAGCTCTTAAAAAAGGGATGGTGGTTATATACAACTGTCTTGTTTTATATTATTATAATGGAATAGTTTTGCTTTCCTTCCTTAGAATCTTGATGTTATATATATTGTATTGGAATGTAATGAAATGAATGTTATGTTAAGAAAGGGTAATACAAAAGAATGTATTGAATTGTAATGTAATAATTTGTTAATGTAATGTATTGGAAGGTGTTGTAATGAAATTGAAGGTTAATGTAAGGTAATGTTGTTGTAATATAAATTACAGGTAATGTTAGGGTTAGAAACATGTCTGTGTGTGTGATTATTTTCCGTGTAAAGAATCCAGTGTCGTATCAAGAGTCTCAGGCCCTTTAAAGGCAGGGTTTCCACTCTTGCGACACAACTCTAAGGTCGTATCAGTAGTCGCAGGCTCTTTAAAGCAGAGTTCCCACCACTACGACCTCCTCACAGAGATTACTAGTTTATGCCTGAGCAATCAGCCAGGAGCCTATCTGACATTCTCTCTCTCTGGAGCACATAACTAAGATTAAACACCCTGCTTTCTTGTACAGAAATAGTAAAATCTACTATTATGGATTCTTCCATCTGTGTTCGTACTATACACAACACCGTATGTCGTTTAGTGCTTGAAGTTACTTGTTGTGCGCCTTATGTCTTCTTGTTGTGATCATCGTGGTTGCATCTTGTTAGTCGTCGGGTGGCGACGTGATTCAAGTGTGTCTATTTCCTTTTTACATGCACGCACACACCTTAAACAAAAAAAAAAATTGCACCTGTTATCAGAGTTGTTTTCGTAACGAGGAGGACGTTACATATGGTATCAGAGCCAAGTTCGACCCACGACTTGGGATTCACTACGACTTTCGTTGAGATGATTAGATTTGATTATACTGTTGTTGATCGAGTTGATTGTGTGCATGCAGGTAATCATGGTTAGAGGATGCCACGGAGGCAGACGACAGGGTGCTAGGGGAGGAGGCGTGACGCCTCCAGTAGCATCCATGCCTAAGGGGTTTAACCCCCAGGGAGGCGAGCAGGTTCTCGGATAGGAGCAGATAGAAGTTGGCAATGTTTTTGGGATGATGAGATCTTTTCAGCGCATTTCCGAGGCACTAATTAGCTGATTGGACAAACATGAGGCCAGGGCACTGACACCCGCTGAGGTTGCGTCGTGCGCACCGACGATTACAGGTAGCATTCATCCTGAACTCGAGAAGGTTAAATTTCTCGAGTTCTTTGGTGCCCCAAATGGCACCGCCACCGAGGCATGGTTGGAGAATATCACAATGTGATTCACACTTCACGATTATACCTCCAACATGAAGGTCCGCATGACGGTCTTTCAACTGAAGGGGAGCACTCCTCTATGGTGGAAGATGCTCCTGTCGCAGCAGAACGTGGTCGTTGAAGACATGTCATGGGAACTGTTCGAGGAATGGTTTCGAGAGAGGTACCTTTTAGAGGAATTCATTGAGCGTTAGCTCAATGAGTTCAATGCATTATGACAGGGAGGTCATACGGTGCCCGAGTACGAGGCACGTTTCATGGAGCTACTTCGGTATGCTCCGCACCTTAACACATAGAAACTCAAGGTCAACCGGTTCGTGTTTGGCCTGAATGGAAACCTGCGTGCAAAGGTTAGGATCTTGATGCCTCAAACCTTTCACGACATTGTCCAAACGGCCCTCATAGCAAAGGAGGAGCTTATCAGTGGGGGTCAGACCAGGACTCCAGCGAGACCAGTAGGGAAGGGTTCATCTGGTACACTGCAACATCAGACCCCAGCGAGACATACGATGGGATATCATGGCTTCGAGAGAGGATCCACTTTCACTACACCTCGACGACCACCGCCTCAGCAGCGAGCACCTTATCGGGGACCACAGCATCAGCAGTAGTGTCGCCCGCAACAGCAGCAGCTTAGGCATGTTAAGCAGAACAGACCTAGGTTCCAAGCCGGGGGGCCGTCATCTTCTACTTCGGGTACAAGGACTACTGGGCCAAAGAAGGGGTGTTGGACGTGTGGGGAGCCACACTACTAGCACGACTATCTTTTGGAGAGGACCAGAGCGTCCAGATCAGTCGGACCCACTACAGTTGGAGATATGGGCAAGGCCCATCAGATTCATGCAGCGGTGAATAACCACCAGGCAGAGCACCAGTTGACTGTGCTCGAGATGACAGGTACTGTCGCTGACCAGACCCTGAGTATTTTGATAGACCCAGGTGCTATTGAGAGTTTCATTTCTGGTGCAGCGCTAAAAAGGATTAAGGTAAAGGCAGTCGAACAGGACAAGTTTAGCTTCGTAGAGATGGCTTAAGGAGCCAAGCAGAAGGTTGGAGCAAAAGGTTACGGGCTGTGCCCTTAAACTGGGAGAGTTTTTCACGAGGGTCAACTTGTACTTCATGATATTAGGATCTTATGACATCGTGATTGGTATGAATTGGTTGGAATCGCATGAGGCGATACTCAACTGTAAGACGAAACGGTTGAGCTTGGTCAATGATGAAGGAAAGAGACATGTGATTGTACGACGGAACCAAGGAGTATCCCTGAGGTTCGTCTCTTCCTTACAGTTACGGAAGAGTATGCGCAAGGGGTGCAAGATTTATGCGATCCTCACGCTAAATGAAAAGGGAGTAGAAGAAGGTCTAGAACACCTTCCGGTGGTGAAGGAGTTTGCAGACGTATTTCTAGAGGAGTTGCCTGGGATGCCACCGGAGAGGGAACTGGAGTTTACCATAGACCTGAAACCAGGGACCGAACCGATAGCAAGAACGCCTTATCAGATGTCGACCCCAGAGTTGGAAGAGATGAAAATGCAACTAAAGGAGTTGTTTGACATGGGACTGATACGCCCTAGTGTGTCACCGTGGGGTGCACCAGTTATTTTCATACGAAAGAAGGATGGATCATGGAGGCTTTGGATTGACTGTCGTCAACTGAACATGACTACGATCAAGAATCAATATCCCTTACTAAGAATTGATAATCTGTTCGATCAAATGAAGGGTGCGACGGTGTTCTCCAAGATCGATTTGCGATCAAGGTATCACCAGTTACGGATAAAGGAGGATGACGTCCCTAAGACTGCCTTTAAGAAAATATTTGGACATTACGAGTTTACTGTCTTATCGTTTGGACTGACAAACACCCCAGGGGTATTCATGAGTTTGATGAACGGGGTGTTCCGCGAGTACTTGGACAAGTTCATCCAAGTATTCATTGATGATATCTTGATCTACTCTTGAATGACGGAGGAGCATGACGAGCACTTGCGCTTGGTACTACAGTGTCTATGACAGCACAAATTGTATGGGAAGTTGTCCAAATGCTTTTTTTATCAATCGAGGATTCACTACTTAGGGCATGTCATCTCCGGCGAAGGTATCGTTGTGGATCCAGCCAAGGTTGAGGCTATTATGGAATGGCCTGCGCTGACTAATGTCACAAAAGTGCATATTTTTATGGGTTTAGCAGGATACTATCGATGGTTTATCGAGGGATTTTCGAAGATAGCAAATCCGATCACGGAATTGTAGAAGAAAAACAAGAAGTTTGTTTGGATCGAGAAATGCGCGGAAGCATTTCGAAGGCTTAAAGAGTTTTTGACCACAGGGCTGATACTAAAGGTCCCTGACATGGACGCAGACTTCTTGGTATGCGCTGACGCATCCAAGGAAGGTTTAGGCAGAGTCTTGGTGCAAGATGGACGAGTGATTGCTTACATTTAGAGGAAACTGGGAAGGCATGAGTAGAACTACACGACGCATGATTTGGAGTTATCAGCCATCGTGTATGCCTTGAAGGTTTGGAGACACTACCTGGTTGGACGAAAATTTGAACTAAAGATTGATCATTGTGGACTACAACACATTTTTACGCAAAGCGACCTGAACGCGCGACAACGACGTTGGTCGAAATTGCTTAGCGAGTACGACTTTGAGATTACTTACATAAAGGGAACAGTGAACCGAGTGGCTGATGCTTTGAGTCGGAGACCACGCATATTCTCGGTGTTGCCTCTTCAGATGAACTTACGTGAGAAAATTCTCACTTTACAGTGTGATGACAAATGGTACATAAAGGTCGAGGGCTTTTTCGGACAAAACACAATGATGTACCACGATATGAGGGATTTTCTTTTGATAGTGATGGGTTATTAAGGTTTAGAGGTTGGATTTACATACTGCCAAATGACGAGTTGAGGATGTTGATCCTGAGCGAGGCTTATAGAGCAGTTTACATGGCTCACCCGGGAGTCACGAATATGAGGGCAGACCTTAAACCCTTATTCTTCTGGAAGGGAATGAAGGCCGACATAGTCAACTTTGTGGCTAGATGTCAAGAGTGTCAGCAGGTAAACGCTGAACATAGACACCCGACGGGATTACTTCAACCACATTCCATTCCTAAATCGAAATGGGAAGTTATTTCGATGGATTTTATTGTTGGATTGCCACTGACGGCATGCAGACATGACTCGATTTTTGTAGTAGTAGACACTCTGACGAAGAGTGCTCATTTTATTCCTGTGCATATGACATATCAGGCACCGGACATAGCGAGAGTTTTCATCAGTGAGATTTTGAGGCTGCATGGCGTGCCTAAGAATATTATATCCGATCGAGGATCAGTGTTTACTGGACGATTTTGGACGAGTTTCCAAGAGGCCTTGGGGACCCAACTTAACTTTAGTACTGCATATCACCCAGAAATGGATGGACAGACAGAACGAACAAATCAAACCTTGGAAGACATGTTGCACATGTACGTGATGGACCAACAAAAGCGTTGTGAGGAATTCTTGCCTCTAGTAGAGTTCGCTTACAACAACAATTACCAGAGCACAATTAAGATGGCGGCTTTTGAGTTTCTTTATGGGAGATCGTGTCAGACACCCTTGAGTTGGGATCGGCTTGAGGATAGGGTCCTGGTGGGACCAGAAGCGATCCAATAAATGGAAGAGAAAATGCAAACCATAAGACAAAGGATTAAAGAAGCACATGATCGATAGAAGATTTATGTCGATGCGCACCGAGTCAACCGTAGTTATGAGGTCGACTATCGAGTCTTCTTGCGAGTTAAACCGCATAAGAGTTCGTTCAAGTTTGGAAAGGGAGCTAAAATCTCTCCTAGGTTCGTAGGACCTTTCGATATTGTGGAGAGAAAGGGGCCTATGGCCTATCGACTAGCCTTCCCTGATTCTTTGAGGCGTATGCACGATGTTTTTCATGTATCTATTTTGAGACATTATATTAGTGATCCTACACACATGATTGACATGAGTTCCTTGCAGGTGTCTGATGAGGGATCGCTCATGGCTGAGCCAATATGCATCTTAGATCATTGTGTTCGACAGTTACGACGTCGAACGGTAGATCAGGTCAAGGTCCAGTGGGACAGTTATAGTCCACACTTAGCGACCTGGGAGGACGCATATGATATGTGCCAACAGTTTCCATTTTTGTTTGATAGATAGACTTATGATACTGTGATACATTTATTTCATTATTTATAATGAGAAACTTCGAGACAAAGTTTATACCAAGAGGGGGTGTATGTAACATCCCGCTCTGGCGCACTGAGAAAACTTATTCTTTGAGGACACTTGCTCGCAAGTGATCTGGAMTTTTATGATGTTAAAACATTTATCCTTGATTATGATGCATTATGATAGATGACATGATGTTTTACATATTTGACGTAGACAGGTGCTATTGACTCAGTTTTATTGAGTGTCCAGGGTTTTGTACCTTGAGGATGTAGAGGCATTGGTGGAACCCCTTGGACTCGGGATTGAGTCAGGGAGTGTTCTATTTGGGTTGATTTATTTACTGTGATATTTCATTGATTTGATGATATGATGTTGACATGTTCTAACACAATTGTTGATGATGCAGGCTAACGATAGCTTGCCGACCAGACTCACATATGGAGTAAAGGGGTCACACACGATTTCCAGAGAGGTTGAGGGAGAGGGGTGGACAACATCCCTACCAAAACCTACTAGCACTCCCGCCGTGGCTCGAATTGCAGGTTAATGATTACCTAGTTCGAGAGGATCCACGATGCCATGAGGGAAGACTACGACAGTCGCTCACGATGATTCTAAGGGGCGCGCAATAAGGAGGGTGCCTTATTTCTTAGATCCCTTAGTCTCCCACAAGTTCACCTAGCGGAGTGTTGACTCCAGGGGTTATAGATGTCTACCAATCAATCAAGTTGGCGAGTGGCACCCTTCGAGCACGTGGTGCATCCTGAAGGACACGTCGTGCAAAAGAAACACAATTCGGTGAGTGGCACCCTTGGAGCACGTGGTGCATCCTGAAGGGCACGTCATGTGAAAGAAACACAAGTTAGTGAGTGGCACCCTTGGAGCATGTGGTGCATCATGAAGGGCACATCGTGCAAGAGAAACAACCGGGGTGAGTGGCACCCTTGGAGCATGTGGTGCGTCCTGAAGGGCACGTCACATTGATGTTGAGGAATGAACAAACTTAGATGGCCCTAAGACATTTGACACCTTAAGAAATTATTAGAATGACTTTTCTAAATAATTGTCGCCCAGTGCAGAATCTAAACCTAAGTCTAAAACTTCTCTAGGGTAAAATTTTGTTTAGCCTTAAGAAAAAGACTCTATAAAAATAAAAATAAAGATATAAAATAAAACCCACTTAAGTAATAGTTTTAGTCTTCTTAAATTTAGAGGGTAAAATTAAGAGAGGAATAATTTAATTAAAATACGTGGTTTTAAATTTGTAAAGAGGAAATAAATTATTAACTTGTGGAAGTATAAAAAAGAGTTTAAATTAATAATAAAGGGAAAAGAGTAAATAGCGCAACTGCCATTTTGGCTCTAATAAAAAGGGGAAAGAAGGGAATAATAAGAATTAGGAAACTAAGTAAGGGAGGAAACATAATAAAGGAAAGTTGGGAACTTATGGTAAAAAGCGAGGTCAACATAGTAAGGAATCTGCAATTAAGAACCTTCTAATTTGAGCTAATTTAACAACTTCTTTTTAGGGAAATTATTTAAAACATGTAAGGGGATCTAGGAACGCCTAGGAGGAAATTTAGGAGCAACTCTAGGTGGGTGAGGGAAATGAGTAATTTAATAATTTAAAGAAAATAATTATTTGAGGAAAGAGGGGGATGGACGACACTTGTGCGAAGGAGAATATTTAGAATATTTTTATTAAAACTTAATTAAAATGTGATTTAGGGAAATTTGGAGGGTGGAAAAACTCTATAAAAGAAAGGGAAGATGAGGAAGAAGGGGATCGGTTGTAAGCGTAACGTTACACTGCCAGAATTGTGACTTGACTGATTACTTGTGGGGAGTTGGGATTTTCCAGCTCGGATAGGAGTGGTAGCTCAGCCTTGCGAGGCCAGCTGGGAAGCTAGACACACCATCTGGATAGTGTGTGGCCCCTTTGCAGCTCGGGGGGCTAAGGGGGAAGCAGAGTACCCCTAGCGATTGGTTGGGAGGAACCAGTGAGGTATCGACGGTTGGCGAGCGGGAGCGGTACGGAGCATGGGACGTCATTCAAGGCAGGTGATAAGGAAAACATATGCTCGTTAGGTTGTAGAGTAGAATGAATTAGTATATTATTCTTGATATGTATGTTTTTTGTAAGTGGATGAATTCTGCCTTGAGATTTTCCCATTCGATTGTCTGCCTAAAGTTACTTTGGTCAGCGTTTTGGTCTGAGTTTTACTGTTCCTTGGTCGGATCTTTAAGTTTCGGCGTTACTCTTCGTGCTGCATTTTTCTGGAAGTAGTACATTCACATTTGAATTTTCCGCTGTATAGTTTTACAGTCATTTGACATTCGTTGATTTAGTTATAATGCATGGTTATTTTTATATGGAGGTATTGCAAGTAGTGAATTCGTGCGGTAATAATATAATCTTGCTTCTGTCATTTACTTGATAATGAGAAGGTAATAATATAAACTTGCTTCTGTCTTTTACTTTGATATAACCTTGCTTCTGTCATTTACTTGTGAATGAAAAAAAAAATTACCGTGGAAAAAAAAATAATAAAATAAAAACATTTTATTGCTTGACACGGAGATAGACGTAGGCAAATCTGAGAATGTGAATCGCACTGGTGGATACGAACCTGCCATTGGTGTAGTCAGTAGCTGTGAGAACCATTCAAAGAGAACGTTTCATGAAAAAGTCATAGTAGAGAAACAAAAAAATTTGGGACTTAACCAGTACGCACGGCTCAAGTAGATAAACAAATAAAATTAAAGCTTTTCAACTTTTACACCATGTCTTAATGAGAGGGGTTGCTTTTATTCTTTATTGTCATTTCCTTTGGAGAAAGAATCAGTCCCATGCACCTTACCTCTAATCCTTCTCGACTCATCTCTCTGCAAATTTTTTGTGGGTAAATCATTGTAGGATACCCACAGTTTCCAACGTGATTCACTGCAATTTTTGGCGTGTAATTCGATCAGTCGTCGCGTGTAAAATTCGTTGTGTTTGGTAATATATCCCTACGTTTTTGTTGTTAGGAATTGCTCTACATTTTGTTTGAAATCTTTGTGTGTGGTGTTTTAAATCCTCTGCGATTTGGCAGAGGTTACCCCCTCAATTTTCACACTTAAATCTCTATGTGTTAGTGTTGGGTTTCCTGCGCGATTGGGGAGGAATACCCATGCATTTTACCTTATTGTTTCCTGTGCCTTGATAGTTTGGAAAACCTGTAGTGTCTTCATTATCTCTCCTTCCCGTGTACTCACATATCCTTGGGAAAACGAAAACCACCTTCTAGCATCCAATTCTTGTTAAAAGTGTAAATTTGACCCAATCGTCAGGAGTTCGCTCTATGTGTTTTAATTACCCTTCTGGCTGTCGCTATTTAATTGTTGTTGAGATTTATGAGTCTGTTTCTGTTTAATGGTTAGAAATCACTGTTGGTTTAGGTGATCTTCCTTTGTGCTGGTAATGGAAATTACTCCGAGCTAAATCCCTGTTCGCTACCTGTATTACCATTTACTTTTTACCTGCCCTTACATTTCACAGACTTCATTGCTTCCATCAAAATTTATGGGACCTTTAAGCCATCACTGTATTTATCACTAAATATAGAAGAATAGTTGTTGATTAGATCGTTTTTACTTACTGTTTTTACTTAGCGATAAAAGGAAGGTTTAATATGAGTACGTCTAGCTGGAAAAAGAAATGATTCTAGTTATTAAAATTCGAGATGACATTAACTATTTACTATATAGTAAGTTCATTGAAATAGATTGATCTGTTTGAGGTATTTTAGCTATTAATGGGAAGCATTACCTCCTGGAGTTGTTTTTGGCTTTATATTTTACTTTTCTGAGGAATAGTCATAATACTTTTTGTTTCAAGTTGATGAATGATTAGAACTTCTTAATATTGGGATCTTGGTAGTGTAATCATCTATGCATATATTTAATTAATTCTTTTAAAATATTAGCCTGATGTATTTCCTATAGAATTTTGTTGATGGGTCAATAGCATCATCTTGATACAAATTAGTTTAATTACTTTAACGAATTTAACTGATGCAATAGCTCCATGGATTTAAAATAGTATATTTACCTTGATGTTTTTAACTGGTGCCAAGATTTTATTTCCTTGACCTCTCAGTATCCGCTATGCTATCATCCTGATTTGCTTCGAATGAACACTAGGATTATAATTTTCAAAGTATTCTTAAATATAATTGTGGGATGAGGGTTATAGTGTAAAGTTCGCCAAGTGGTGAATAATCTATTTGTTGTATTATTTATATACATAACTACCTGATTATTTGATTGCGAGCATAAATAACCACTTATAACAATAATAATAAATTGGGTCTAATTGATTCAGATAGTGTACTGAGGTTAATAAGATTAAATGGCTCAATCAAAATTTGACAACCTAGTTAGCTTTAATTATGGCTTAATATACGTGTATTATCAATTAACCGTATGGTTGACACAATAAAATTTTAAATATAATATTGGTTCTCTTCGAATTAAGAACAATCTCTTAAAAAAGGGATGGTGGTTATATACATTTGTCTTATTTTATATTATTATAATGGAATAGTTCCGCTTTCCTTCCTTAGAATCTTGATGTTATATATATTCTATCAGAATGTAATGAAATGAATGTTATGTTAAGAAAGGGTAATACAAAATAATGTATTGAATTGTAATGCAATAATTTGTTAATGTAATGTATTGAAAGGTGTTGTAATGAAATGGAAGGTTAATGTAAGGTAATGTTGTTGTAATATAAATTATAGGTAATGTTAGGGTTAGAAACATGTCTGTGTGTGTGATTATTTTCCGTGTAAAGAATACAGTCCCGTATCAAGAGTCTCGGGCCCTTTAAATGCAGGGTTTCCACTCTTGTGACACACCTCTAAGGTCGTATCGGTAGTTGCGGGCTCTTTAAAGGTAGAGTTCCCACCAATGTGACCTCCTGACAGAGATTACTAGTTTTTTCCTAAGAAGTCGGTTAGGATCCTATCTGACATTATCTCTCTTCGAAGTAAAGAACTAAGATTAAACGCCCTGCTTTCTTGTGCAAAAATAGTAAAATCTACTACTATGGATTCTTCCATCTGTGTTCGTACTGTACACAACACCGTATTTCGTTTAGTGCTTGCAGTTACTTGTTGTGCACCTTATGTCTTCTTGTTGTGATCATTGTGGTTGCATCTTGTTAGTCGTCGGGTGGCGACATGAGTCAAGTGTGTCTGTTTTATTTTTACATGCATGCACACACCTTAAACAAAAAAAACAAAATTGCACCTGTTATCAGAGTTGTTGTCGTAACGAGGAGGACGTTACAATTTTTTTCTTGGGGAAATTTGAGGAAAAGGCTTSGAAGTTGTTATAGGTAGTTAAATAAGGCTCAGGCGATCTCAGTTGCAATGACTGAGGGGTTGGTTGGAGAAGAGTTCCCCCCTATATTGTTGTTTCAACAGTTGGATCAAATATTGAGCACAAAGATCRATAGGTATAGTGTTACAAGTAATTCAAGATATTCATCTCTCAGGTAAGTCTCTCACATTCTCTCATTCTTGTCAATTACATAATCAAACATCTTTTATTTCTACTTTTCCATTAATGGTTGAAAATTGCTAAATTTATTTATGCCTTTTATTGAATTAGAATTTGGATCATTAAATATGGTATCAGAGCTATGTTACAACTATAGATACATATAAACCTTTTTGTTACCAAATATATTGATCATTATGATCAGTATGTTATTTGATTAAAATATTTAATAAATCAGACATGTTTCATTAGCTTGTAGGGACAAGTCTGCTCCATACAATAACACAAAATAAGTCCATGCACTGCAAGTGGTTTTTCATTATTTATATCTAAGAATTCTAAATATGGAAACTTATATTGATTTTTATGGTGGGTAATTTCCTAGATAAATAAAATAAATTTAGGGCCCACACATGCATGATAGGATAACTTCTCTCAAAACATCCTATAGGGTTTGACCAATCATTTAGAGTTTTAATAGTTTTACAGTTTCTGGATGTTGGAGTCTGAGAATGCATGGAATAAAGAGATGTATATAATAACATGACCTACACATCCTGGGTTGGATCCTCCATGACTTCATTGTATGGAGAAATAGGGAATTTCATCTGTCTCTTTTGGATTTTGAAAGCATTTCATGGTTTACATTCAACAAAATTTAAGTTGTATAGGTGTTCTCAAACAAAATATAAGCTACTCAGGTGTCCTCGTAACAATTTCCACACCATTACAAGTGAGAAACATTTTGAGTATTATCTCTTCTAACATGTCTAGTACGGGCTTACTTTCTTTTGATTCAATCTATGGGGTTTTCTCTCTTCCATGCACTAGTTAACATTCCAATGTTCTTCCCTTTCCTGTCTCAACCTTGGTCACAAGGAGGGGAATTCCACTATGAGAGTAACAAACACCAATTGATCTTGAATGTCAAGCACTTTCAAGCCATTTTTTGAATCTTTGATTTGGAAAAAGATATTAGTTAGTTTGACAATGCTACTAAACATAATTCAAGCAATTGTTAACAATGGTCACCAATTTTTGATCTTGAAATTTATCAAAAGTTTAGTATTTGTACCCTTGATTGTGATCATAAATCTTAGAAACAATTTAATTCTAGTTTACTTCAACAATATTGCATCTCATAGCAAAATTTTAAAGAAGCTTTTCAATCCACGGTCTTTAAAATTCAATATGTAAATTTGAGACTCGAACTTACAATATTTAAGCGCCCTTAACAGAGACAATCTCAATTGTCGGTAAACTTTAAATAAAAATAATCCACTTGAGAAAATAACACAAGACTTGGTTTGACCTATAAATCTTATTCTTTAAGCTTAAAATTCTTAATTAGAGATTTTAACTTCAATATTCAAACGATTTTGAGCCACGACTCTAAGGATTCTTCAATATTAAATCTTCAAATTTTATATAGCCTTAAATTCGAGTTGGAACTTCAATTTCAAAATAAACTCTCAATATTTATGCTTATACTTGAGCCAATGTTTAGGACTTCAAACATCTCAACTTCAGACTCAAACCTGATACTTTTTATTAGTTCATCTCTAAACTATAACTGTCATCTTGAATCTTCCCCCTTCAAGATTCAAAATTTGGTATTTGAGAAACACCCCCAGCCCTTCTCTACAGATATAGTGGATCAAAATACCAAAGGAGATGGCACAACTACATAATTTATTGATTTCTCTAAATTGGGTGTTATGAGGTAATTGTTAGGGTTTTGTTGTTATACCCATTTGAATGTCTAAATCTCATCTCTAGAGTATATTTTTTTTTCATAAATCTTATCTCTGGATTATCTATTCATTGAATGATTTATAGTTATTGCAATTAATTTTAAAAGCTAGGTTGATTCTATCAGAAGTTTTTGCATTTTTCTGGTCAATATCACCTTCCATGCGATCTACAGTTTTTCAGTTTTTTCATTTGACGATGACTAATTTACATGTTTTCATTATTATTACTTATGTATGAGGCTTTTATTTTATTTGGAGATTCCAAAATATTATGTGGATTCCATATTGATTCCACATATGATTTTTGGAATCTACAGTTAACTAGAGCTATTTCTATTTTGGACTTTCCAATTTTAGACGATCACTCTTATGCATGCATTCCTAAGGAAAAGCTCATTGTTAGTTCACTTTTTTTAATTATGAAATGTTATGTCCTATATGAGTGTGTATCATTCATTAATTGAATCCTTTTGATCATGGTGGATTACCTCATTGGATTAGTATGAATATATTTTCTCATTCTTCCATATTGAATCTCTCATCCTTTTCTTGATAAGCTTTGTTTGTGCTTGCTTTCGCTAGGTCTCCTATGCAGGTTTTGATGAAAAATTGACATGGTATCAGAGTTGACATGCTTGGAGAATAATAAAATATCTATAGAAAAGAGAAATCATAGTTTTTAAGAGCATAATCCATGCCTCTTAAAGTGTGGAAATCTCTTCTTGTCGAAAGGTGCGAGAGTCACAAGCACACTTATAAAATTGGAAATTTTTGAATAGTGTCAAAGTTATTTTTTTAAAGTGTCACAGTTTGTATTCACATAGGGTGAGACACTTCCTAAGTGTCACACTATTTCCTTCTATAAATGTGTGACAGAGTCTCAGGATTCCCATTAACAAGTTGAGACACTCTTGAAAAAGTGTTTTTCCAGTGATTTCTCAAGCAAATGTTTATGGGTTTTTCAAAACGAGTAAGAGGGATGGATACAACACCAATTCTTCAGTAAAATTTGGTGATAATACTCACTTTGTAAAATTGTTTTGAATGGGAGTTGAAGAGCAAATGCCAACTCATAAGGAAAGAATTGTACAATTTGACGATGGTGACAGAAACTGAACCTACATTAGTAATTGAGAACACCAGATGGGAGAACTATAAGAATGAGGCCAAATGGCTTCTTCTTGAATTAATTTATGTTGATTTATGGTTTCATGTTTCTGCATGCAAGCCTCCTTTTACGATATGGACCACCTTGGAAAGTATCGTTGGAAAGAAGGATGAGATGAGAGGTCATATGCTTGATGTAGATTTAAATACCTTGGATCCTAAAAGTTTTGATAATATACAAGATTTCTTTACCAAGTTTAAATCTTTGATATTGAGCTCAACATATTCTGGTATTGATAAGAATACACAAGTAGACCAAATTATTCTAACAATCTTGGATAATATAGGACCAAAATATGATGTCTATGTCTCTACATTCCATTCTAGAAGATATCTCTTGAGATCAAAGTGGAAGATGACTACCATGGAGAACTTCATTGATTCTCCAACACATGAGGAGGAAAAACTCATTCAGATGGGCCTAATTAAGGAACCCAAAGAACATTCACTCACCATGCAGGATGGAAAAGGGTCATCCAATAAAAAACACAAACAGAAAGGAAAGGAGAAACAAAAAGAAAAGGATATTCCAAACCCTTCAAGGATTCTTCATGTTCTAAAGACTCTTCAAATTACAAAGAGAATAAGAAGAAGAAGGGAAAGCAGTGCACTTATTGCAATAAACCAAATCATGAAGAATCCATATGCATGAAGAATCAAATCAATCTTATGGCACATGTACTTTAGTAGAACAACCTTGGAAACTTCATTCTTGAAGGAGCCAAGAAGAAGAAGGAATAAGATCATGCTCTCGAGAAAGGTAATCATCATGATCTTGTTGCAATTAATTCCTCATATGATTCATGGATTATATATGCTGGTGCATCACATCATATGGAAGCAAAAGAAGAATTTTTTACCTATTTGATTTCATGCTCAATACCCCCTATTCTCGTGGGGGATGATACTCCAGTCGTAGTAGAAGGAGAGGGAAGAGTGGAAAACCCTAATGGAAATTTTGAGAATGTTTACATGTTCCAATGTTTACTAATGTTTTAAGTTTTTTTTTTAAATAGAGATCACGTGAATCTCATTTCAAAACATATCTCTCCCATTGTGAGAGGGAAAGGACTAAAATTTTCGCTACCTTCAATATCTTTTCTCTATTATGCTATGGTATGGTGTTTTCTTTGGTTATTGGCTACATGACGATTATGTGCTAGCTTACGGAGGTCATTTCGATCTCTTTATGGTGGTTTCTCTTTGCATGTTAAGAATTTATCTTATTGCAACTTGAATTTGTTAAAGGATACACTTGTTGTTTCTTTATTTGTTCAAATTTCAAGTTTATTCGATAATTTAAGTAGGGAGTATAAGGGAATACAACCATACCTAGATCCACCATAATCTGTCATAGAAATATTGTTTGGAAGTGTTTTCTAAGGAAGTATAAGGGCATACACCCCTTAGCCTAAACCCTAGATAGGATACTTGCTTTAGGGAATAAAAATATTTATAACCCCAAGGAGGTAGTACATATAGCTCTCTCTATTGTGATCCTATTAACCCATTAATCAAAAATCACTAATCTTTGCATTGGAGAAACAAAATATTTCATTGATAAATTTGAAAAGTCAAGGACTTGAAGTTTTCTCATTTGGATACTACTCTTTGAGCCATAGGCTATCTTGCCTCATTGAGGCATTTCTTTTCTCTCACTAAAACTTGTTAATGTTAAAAAACTAACCTATAGACACTAGGAATGCAAAAAAAATAACCTTATAACCCTAGGAAACCCTCCAAACTAACCCTAGGAACTAGCTATAATTTCTCCCTAATAAACTACTAACCCTAGTTCACTTTTTAGGATAATTACGATTATCTTTCAATGGTTAAATTTGTTGATATTTAGCTTGTTTTTATACATCCATTAAGACTGTTTTCCTTTTCTACATATTTTCTATTCTCCAGTCATACTATCATGCTAAAATTATAATTTTTATCGTTAAACTATTTCTAGTTATTTGCTAATTTATTTCTCACATTTATCTTGACATTTGGCTTCTTATCTAGCAACCTCATTTAATACTTTATCTCTGATATATATATATATGTATGTATGTATAATACTACTTCTATTAGAGACAAAAAGATTAACTTGCTTGTCCACTTGATATATTGCACTGTATACTTAGTTTTCCTTGTGTCCCAGGTAGGTACTATCTCTTTGCAGGTCACTCAAGGAATTGGAAACCTCAAAAAACTGTCAAGACTCATCACCAAGTTCCCTTTTCCATTTAGAGTCTTAACATATAGGGGATTTCACTCATACATTACACTTTCCACCTCAATCCCCCCTAGGGTCACCGAGATTCCCCCCTCGAGGTGACTACCTCACGTCTAAAGTGACGAGAACACCTACCTAAGGTGACAGTGGGTAGGTTCTCTCCAAGTTGTTTCCATGTGGTGGTTAGGTCGGGATTTTCCCAACCTACAACTTGTGCGAAAATAGGGACAAATCCATATATTTCAAGATGAATCAATAATTAATATTTATTATCCATTGACATGATATGGGTTACAATGGTGTGCATTTAAATACATATATGGAATGATAGTCATTTCTTTTGGGAAAAGGTATGACTTATCATTATTTACAATATAATAATTATATAATATTGATTGATATGACTACTTAGTAAAAAATGATTTATACATTATTACATATGGTTAATAAACCTTAGGTATATTACATGCTCACTCTTCAAGATTACCATGTGTTCTTATATGATGATCATTTTTTGCTTATTGTTTTAGCTATCATATATTTCAATGTGCATATATAACTATGACAGAATGAGAAAATATTTCTATCTCATATTTGTGTTGAAAGGAACTTTCTACAACCTAGTATGAGGGAAATGTGTAATTCCTTCCATGCTCAACATGGAGTTGACATGCGACATTTAAAAAAAAATATTTCAATGTCGGCCATAAATAAAATATTTCAATCTTCACCTTACATAAAATAAATAAATAAATATATATATATATAGATAGATAGATAGATAGATAGATAGATAGATAGATAGATATAGATATATAGATATAGATATATATCAATGTTGACAATAAATAAAATATTTCAATATTCACCTTACAAAAAAGAATTATTTTAAGAACATGTGTTTCCTCCTATGAGGTCACAAGTTCAAATACAAAGGTGGGTAGGGTATGTACACCTATGTATATTTTAGCAGTCAAATTGCTACACGAAGGAGGTCCCTTGTCCCACAAACAAAGGGGTCTTATACACCAATTCGGTGACTGGCATGACCTTAAAATTAGAATATTTATTTATTGTTTAAATAAAAAGTAATTGAAAGTAGAAAAATACTTATTCCACAAATAGTTGATGAGGTATATGTGTAATTCCTTCAATACTTAACATGGAATTGACGCATGTAATTTAAAAAAATATTAATAATAAAAAAAAATATTTCAATCTCCACCTTTAGTAAAATACTTCAATATAAATTATATATATATATATATATATATATATATATATATATATATATATATATATATA
>ML785280.1:466130-495182 GCA_009831015.1 Picea engelmannii
GTTTTATCATCATAAAAATCCATATCACTTGCGAGAAAGTGTCCTCAGAGAATAAGTTTGATAAGTGCGCCAGAGCGGGATGTTACACTTTGGCAGATTGAAATAGTTGTTTGAGAGTTTTATATGGTTTAAACAAGGTTTTGATTTTTTTTTTGCCAATTTTTTTAAAATCTAGTTAGTGGTGTCTTTGATATAGGGAAGATAAATGAGAGAAAGCAATGTCGAGGAGGATGAAGAGATATTTTATTTAGGATTGTACACTGAGGGGAAGGCTTGATTGTACAAGGAATTGAGAGGAATAAATGTGGATATCTTGAGCAATCATAGTTTTTAGGACAACAAAATTTTGAGCAAGATGTTTGTGGGAGTTGTAATGCATACCCCCACCATCACTTGGGGTCCACATGAACTCCCTGTCTAGGATCATTTATAAGAAAGGAGTTTGATTGGCTCTCAAGATCCTGTTGAGCCCACAAAATCTTACACATGTCATTTTATTCTTTGTGCAGGTCCAACAAAAGACCCGTGAATGCTTTTACTAAGATCCTCTTTCCTTTAAAAAAAAACAATTTTCGGGCCTTAGCCCCCTTCTTCCCAACATAATTTGCATATGACCAAGGGTTATGACTAGGAACTAACAGACAGGTGCTATTTTGAATATTTGGAGCTTCAGGATCTGGGAGTTTCAACACCACTCCACTGCTATTCCTCTGAACATGAAAACCTATGAACAAAAGTAAGGAATCAATGGTCCCAATTACTCGTCGAGATCTACCATCCGCCAAAATTCTAGGTCTATAGGATTCAAGAGTCTTAATGATTCCAAGCTATACTTCCTCCCAAACAACACAAATCATGAACTATCGAAATAAGGCAAGGATTAACGGTCCCCATCAAGCATTGAAATATACATCCCACACAACCTTTAGGAATTCAGACTTCGAAAAAATATATTCGCTCCAACACTCTATGCTCCTGAAGTGCCAAACTCCGAACCCATAGATCGAATGACTCTTTTTCTCCCAAACGATTGACGGTTGATTGTCACTTTGCAACTCTGAGCTTCGGGATTACTAACCACACTAACACACAACACTCGTGAGGTGTGGAATGCCAAAGTAGTTGATGGAATGGGTGGCGTCTCCTACTCTGATTGAATTTCCATGCCTCCTTTGCACTTCAGGCTTTGACGATCTTCTCACGACTCTTCTCCACAAATTTCCCAGATCTTCAAAATAATGAGGGCATGATCGACCCTCCACGTGTCCCGGTGAATGGACGACCTAGATCCACTCTAGGCTTCAGGACTTTGGGTATTTATTCAAAATCACCCTTCATAACCTCTGAACTCCGAATTAGCGGAGGAAATATCTGCCCTCCACGTGTCCTTTCTCGATCGATGGTCGAGATTTTCTCAGGCTTCTAACCCTTCGAGAGTTCTCGGATCACACTTAACCCAATTCCTCTGCACCTCCAGATATAGAGCCACATGTCCCTTTCCAACGGACGACTATGATGACCTCTGAAATTTGAGAAATTTCCAACCATGCACCGCGTTTCCTTCCAAAGCGCCAAGCCTCTCAACTATCATATCTTCTGACACATCTCTCTTGGCACCAATGGCTAGGATTCACTCTGCTTTTTGGAGCTTAGGGATTTTTTCACACTCCTGCACCTATGCTCTCTTGAATGGCTGAAATTTAAGACCTCCTATGGTCTGTTTACACACATCCATGTTGACCAACACTCTCGATGAGTTTCAGAACTAGGGACTTTCAGAGACTTGTCTTCTCTATGTTCAACACATGAAAATATTCGAACATCGAACACCGAAAGATGCAAAGGGTTAAAAATCATGCTACTTGTTGTTCTTGAGTTTATACTTAAGGCTCACAGCATAATGTCAGGCATCACAAAATAAAGAGAGTCTTAATATTTTTTTTTTCTATTTCATTTATATGAGAAAAGTTCCTAAAATGAATTAGTGGTATAACAAGTTAGAGGTCATTTTTCGTATCTATGTTAAATTTGAAAATAATGAATGTAATAAGAGAAAAACATAAAGTTGCTAGACAAAGAAAGGCATCAATCACAGAAGAATAATACTCTGCTACAGAAGAATAAAATAAATGAGTAACCTTTAATGAAGCATAAAATGTATCAATCTAATTAACTCATAGGTCTTGTATTTGCTAATAGAAAATACAGAGGAAAATTTGTTAGTTATCAGATAACTAAATGAAGCATATAGCCACAGTAAAATTTGTACTAAATTGCGATCAGGCATTCATTAAGGAAATATAGAAAAAGATGTTGAAATTGTAAAGACAGTAGAATACATAACTCAAACTGGACGAAATATAGAATATGTGGTTTTCACTTGTATTAATTCTCGATGAGGAGAGTTTTTCTCAATTACAACCGACAAGAAGCAACCCATTTTTAGTCTTTTGAAAATCTATTTATACAAGAGGTTCTCAACCCTAGGCAGTTGGAATTCTGTTTATTCCTAGATAGTAATGGTTACAAAATGAAAACCTGAACCATTTCACTTGGTTCTTTTCTATCTCTTTCTCATACCAACAGAATAGGTATGCATATGTTACTTCATTGACTCTTTGAGAAACTTCCTTCAAGTTGCTTGATACATTTGACGTACCTTCTTAGGAATTGTACTAATAGTCTAGAAGGTTCTATCATGTCTTTTTCTTCAAAAGGATACATCTTTTTCTATAATTTTGGAAACTTGTCTTCTATATTTTTATCTTCATAAGTCATTGACTATAACTATAAATTTCTCTTTACCAACCATCTATCT
Organism: Picea engelmannii; assembly: GCA_009831015.1. NCBI lineage: Eukaryota > Viridiplantae > Streptophyta > Pinopsida > Pinales > Pinaceae > Picea > Picea engelmannii. Next base: position 468,949 of record ML785280.1, read on the forward strand.
ATTTGAGCGATGTCAACCTGCTTTAGCTGTGAAATTTCAATCTGAGCCTCCTTTAATCTTTCCTTGGTGTCAAGTTGATGCTTTACAATGTTGATTTGTCCTAGTATACAATCCCTAGTGATTATTTATTTAGAAAATCAAAAACCTCTTCACAATCCCCTTTTATTTATTTGGCCAATATTTTACTCTTGGCTATACTGGCCTCCCATGTCTTCAATATTATATCACCTCTGACTTGTTCTGCAATAGTTAATATGGGAGTTACATGTACTTCTTCTCTAGCCAATGACATGACCGCTTTTTGAAAAGTGGTATGGGCTGCAGTAACCTCTATTTCTTTGAAACCAATATTATCTAATGATTGATTTACTTCCTGAAAATTATTTTGGATGATCTCTACCTTAGCCAAAAGGCTTTGTTGTGTTATTTCTAGTTTCTTTAGCACTTCCAACACTTGATCTTGGAACACTGTTATATCCATAACCATTTTATCAATGGAACTCACCTTATCTTGTAATTGTTTAACCAACTCAACTTGTTGGACAAGACTAGAGTTGAGCAGTTGGATTTCTTGTCTATCAGTAGCTCTAGCCTATTCAAGTCGTTTATTGACCTCATCTCTAATATTCTTCTATGTATTCCTTATTTGATCTCACAACTGACTTATCATCTGATTCCTCTGCTTCAACCTTTCTTTCAAATTATCAACTGAGAATAGGTTAGTTGTTGAAAAATCTCCCAAAGAGCCTTCTACCTCTGTAGCAAAGTCTTCTTCTTTTAGATTTTGTCCATCCAATAATACTCTGTGCTTTTTGACGATTTCACCTTATTTCTGGTGCATTTCTTTCTTCACCACATCTTTCCTTTTCTTACTAAAAAAGAAATCAGTAGGAGGTATTTCTTCAATAGGGATAGGTGTGAGATATCCTATGAATATTACCTTTTAGTTAGGGTTTCCTCTAGTGAAATGTAATGGCGTGACAGCCTCAATGGGGCTGTCGATTTCTATGGATAACTATTTTTCGGTTTCATATGTAGTTGATTTCTCTGCTGAAGATAGTGGCCTATCTTCTCCTTTCTTTATTAGTGTCTCTTCTTGATTTTTGGTTGGGTTATTTGATACCTTTGTCGTTGGAGTATATTCTTTCTGAGTTGAGACCTCAGGTTTCTCTAAGTTTTCCAGGGCTTCTTGTTTTCTAGACCTTCCATGTTCTCGATTTTGGGTCTATGTTTGTTGTGTAGATGGAAATTTTGGGTTTTCCCCTTGCAATAATTTTGGAAGGCTACTTCTTCGGTGATTTTGGAAATTGTAAAAATCAACCATTTCACCAGGTGGTAGAGCTCGAACTCAGATCAGAACTTCTTGGTAATATCTTACCCCTCGGAGCATTTCTGTAACGACCCTCCTTGTTATGACAACAACTCTGTTAACAGGTGCGATTTTTTTTTATTTTTTATTTTCTTTGTGTGTCAAGGTGTGTGCGCGTGTAGAAGGACAGACTCACGCGACTCTACATCGCCACCCGGCAATCGACTAGACTGACCCGACAATAACATGATTACGACCTTGTCCAACACAAATTATATGAACAAGCGTCCTCCCGGAAGGTGCAAGTAAGAAGGACCCAGACGTTGGCCAACCATGAATAAGACTTACTGAAAATCTCAGACCAAATGCTCCCTTTAAATATTAATCGATGAGATATCCAACCTTAAAGAAGGTACAATTAGTTAACTGCAATTCCCGTTTGCTGAAATATAAATAYCGGTTTCACTTASATTTGCGGACCTTAAATTTTTATGGGTCATCCGTSAAATGYGATYTCCATGAATTCACCATAAYRCCACCCTATCTTTCACTMTTTAGCTTYGTAYGCATTCTGGCATGTAACCAAACTTACTTAAGCAACTGCTTCAAGTAATCCCTCATTTGTAAGCCTTACAATCTTTAGGTTTGCATCAAGTTCCTTACACAACAACCATTGACGGTAAGGAGCTTCCCACTAACGATATATGAGAACCTCAAGGCTAAATTAAAAATTCATAATAAGGTTAAAGGAAGGATCAAACTTTAGTTAACAAATGAGAGAACTCTAGGCTACCTTACTTGTACAGCCAACCAACCCCAAAAGAAAACTCAAGAGGAATCTCACCCTTCATCGTGTCTATAAGGTAGCCTAGAGTTCTCTCATTTGTTAACTAAAGTTTGATCCTTCCTTTAACCTTATTATGAATTTTTAATTTAGCCTCGAGGTTCTCATATATCATTAGTGGGAAGCTCCTTACCGTCAATGGTTGTTGTGTAAGGAACTTGATGCAAACCTAAAGATTGTAAGGCTTACAAATGAGGGATTACTTGAAGCAGTTGCTTAAGTAAGTTTGGTTACATGCCAGAATGCGTACGAAGCTAAATAGTGAAAGATAGGGTGGTGTTATGGTGAATTCATGGAAATCACATTTGACGGATGACCCATAAAAATTTAAGGTCCGCAAATCTAAGTGAAACTGGTATTTATATTTCAGCAAACGGGAATTGCAGTTAACTAATTGTACCTTCTTTAAGGTTGGATATCTCATCGATTAATATTTAAAGGGAGCATTTGGTCTGAGATTTTTAGTAAGTCTTATTCATGGTTGGCCAACGTCTGGGTCCTTCTTACTTTCACCTTCCGGGAGGACGCTTGTTCATATAATTTGTGTTGGACAAGGTCGTAATCATCTTATTGTCGGGTCAGTCTAGTCGATTGTCGGGTGGTGACGTAGAGTCACGTGAGTCCGTCCTTCTACACGCGCACACACCTTGACACACAAAAAAAAAAAAAAAAAATTTGCACCTGTTAACAGAGTTGTTGTCATAACAAGGAGGGTCGTTACATATGGTTTCTCTAAGTTTTCCAGGGATTCTTGTTTTCTAGACCTTCCATGTTCTCGATTTTGGGTCTATGTTTGTTGTGTAGATGGAAATTTTGGGTTTTCCCCTTGCAATAATTTTGGAAGGCTACTTCTTCGGTGCTTTTGGAAATTGTAAAAATCAACCATTTCACCAGGTGGTAGAGCTCGAACTCGGCTCAGAACTTCTTGGTAATATTTTACCCCTCGGAACATTTCATCCTAAGGGGACTCCTCATGTTCATAATTTTTTAGATTGCAACTAGCCATATAATTACCCATGACCTTTTGTGAGTCATGTTTCTTGAATTCAATGTTAACCGGTTTTATTTCTTCTAAGGCTGTAGCCTCCACTCTGGAATGACTGAAATCTAACAAAGAAAATGCACCAATATGTAAGGGAAAATATGGCCATACCTTTTTCTGTACTACTTTAAGTTATTTGCTTATCCTGTTGAGTACAGTTTGTCGTGCGACCTCGCGGCACACCAGTCGGTCTGCTAGAAATTTCAGTAGAGCATAGGGGGGAACTGAACAACTGAAAACTATAATATAAGAGAAATGTTCCTCGATATACCAGTCTACCAACTCATCTAGGTTATCCACAATTGTGTTTGAAATTCTAGGAGGTGAGTGACCAAAAATAGCAATGTGCATTAACACCACTACCCAATTACAAATTTCATAAAAGGAATCCTTCGCCTTATCCTCCTAGAGTTTTGAATGACAAACATGAATTGGTTCTACACATTCTGGAGTCCAACTCCATCCGATCAGTGATAAAGGTGTCATGAAATAGATGGTGTCCATAATATAAGATGACATGAAGAATAAAGTTGGTTTCCCTTTGTCTTTCTTTGTCTGGTATTCTGTGATTTCACTAGCCAGACTATCTGACAATATCTTGGCCCAGTCAAAAGAAAATCCTTCCTCCATTGTGTGTATAATGGGTACCCATGGTAGAAAGAAATGGGTTATGTTCTCTTTTGCATAGAGTCTACATATCATCATGGATATATCCATGAACTGCAGTTCTAGCAATTATATTGATTATATGTTGTTAGAATCATCTCTGAAATTTTTGGGGCATGAACACTAGTCCCTGATCAAGTTGGAAAGACTCTTTCCATATTTATCACATTTATTCTTGTTAAAATTCACTAGAAAACTGGAATTATAAACGAATTTTGATGTTATAGACTATTTATACATCACATCTATGTGTTCTGGATGAAATGACCCAACAAGTACCTTCTGAGAGTTTAATCTAGTTCTAGTTGGGATATCCACATGATCCAATGCCCATCCAATCATGTCAATGTAGGGTAAAATCCTCGGCCTTGTTTCTACCTTATGCAGCTTTGCTTGAGCGATAATCTTATATTTGGTAGATAAGTTATCATTTTCGTTGTCACTTGAATCATCAGGGCAGTTTACCAGTTCATATTGTAGGGTTTTGAATACATGCATCTAGGTTTTAACTGTGTTTATACTTCTAGGTGAAGTATCAAAAATAACGTTTGTGTTCTGGCTAGAACTTTCGCCAGTTGCTTTAGGTGCTTTCCGTGGAGCCATGGTATCAAATCTTAGAGTTTTGTTACCTGTTATAGAGAATGGGAAGGCAGAAAATTGATTATTCCGCTAAACCAACTTTGTGAAAATGAGAATGTAATTCAAGAAATAAAAAATCTTCTTTGCCTTAAATGCATAAACCATGCGTATACCTTTACTAACAATGCATTTCATTCCTTTAATAAAACGATTCGGCGTTAAAGTCGGATCTTATTTGAAATCTATTCCCTAAATTAGATATTAATGTCATTAATGGTTGATACCTCGTGATTTGGGAAAATCACAAAGAAAATTTGAATTTATCTGCATTTCAAAACAATGTAAGTTTAATAGGAAATAAGACTGCTTAATGTATTAATAAATCAAGTTTATCCTATCAATTAATATTTTATAACATTGATCCATTTCAGGATTTCGGATCTCGTGTTACCCTGTATCCCACCAAGCTAGGACTCCTTAAATGTGAAACCATGATATACTTGATTAATATTAATCGATTAGTTCCTTTATTAATCACGATTAACGGTGAAGATTTTGTGGTTTCGGGTATTGAGACTTCTAGTGATCCTTTGAGGCATGATTCCCGAATCCCAAAATAATGATGTAATTAATTAATTTTAATCGCTTTTAAAGTTTTGATTAATCATAGTTTAACACTTAATGCAGTTTCACGACTTCGCAAGTCGGGATTTCGATACTCTTCACATATTGGATTGTTAGGTTTGTGAAACCCCGAAACTCGATACTTTGAAATTTGTCCTAGCGATTTAAAATTTTAATGAAAGGGCGGCTCCATGAATTTTAAGTATTTCAGACCATCGGATTTAGCAGAAGACTTCATCAATGGTAATATCCAAGTGCGCATTTGTCTTTATCAAAATTTTAAAGTCTAAAGTTTTAGAAAAACATAATATGTTTCAACATAGGCTCCATCTAGGGATCTTGTCTCCCTACGGGATGAGAAGAATGGTAGACCAAGTGCATTTATTGGGTAAATGGATTCATTATTGCGTGTCTATGAAACACATTTGACGAAAACACAAAGAAGGATTTTAGGATTTCATCCTTATCTCTGAAAAATTTCAAAACTTAATCATTCATTGATCTTGAGTTTAGGCTTATCAATTGGCTTTTCTTTCTTAAAACTGGCTTTAGATTTGTTTAAGATAATCAAAACAACCTTAATCATTCTACCAGGCTCTATTCGATTTTGTTCGCATCAAGGTAAAGTAATTTCAATATTTTAAGTCAAGGATTCCCAATTAGGTTAGAATGTAGATCTAGTCGAAAAGAAAAATAGTTACCAGAGAACCTTATAATTCATGTATAACAACCTTGCAAATATTGTAGACATTTCTTCACTACCAGCAAGCCAATTCAGTACCCCGGTGAAGTTATCAAATTTCCCACATTGAATTTTCTTTCACCACTTCAATTAGTAATGTAGCATTTAAATGATGAGATGAGGGAAATAATTTAATGAATTTCCTTTCATCATCTCCTTGGACCAGATGGGGGCAATCATTTTATGAATTTCCTTTCACCATCTGTCTTGTTTTAAAACATGAAGTGGGGGCAATCAATCGGTATGCAATATACCAAGGAAGATATATGTTTATAATTTAACAATAAAGGTCTATCAACTCACTTTGATTACTCTGGAGTAACCCTTTTGTGACCTTCAAAACATCTTCGCCTAAAGGGAAGTTCTCATGAAGAGTTTTTATTTTTCAGGGAATTTCCTTGAGCGAAAACAATCAGTTTAATCATTTTAGAAGGACTAATATAGTTAGGATTATCCTAGACATACTTTCGTTTCAATTAGAGTTAGAGGAATTATAAAAATCTTTACCTATTCTCGTTTTGAAAATTTGTTTATGAGTTTCCAAAGTTAAGGTGAAACCTTTCTCCTCTATGAAGCTCATGGGATGATATCCAGAATCATGTGAAGATACAAATTGAAAATGAACAGGGGAATAGAAAGAGGATTTCAGATGTTCTATTGTAAGTATAGTCAGTCTTAAACAATCTTTTTACTTGACTCTTGAAACTTTTCCTTAAAGTCTTTTTATTGCTTATATTTTTTATTTCCTCCAGAGAAAGATTTTGATAATTAAAAGGTATCTTTCATTTATCTGGTTAAATATTTGGTGATGATATTAGTAAACATAAGATTTATGTCTTACTCATTAAGATCTCCTTGAAAATTTAAACTTAAGTTTACAAGGCAAAAGTTCATACCTCATAATTTCCTTATACTTACATGAAAATTATCAGGAACTTACGTATACCCAAACTCTATGAGTTACTTATTTTTATATTTTTTCGTTTTCTAAAAACTCAACCGACCTAGTTTTATTTACAATGAAAGTACAAACTTACCCAAGAAAATGAAAAAACTGTAATTCAAAAACAAAGAACTCAAATCGGTATATACAGTGAAGGTTTGAAAACCGACTATTGCATAAAATGATTCAGATAACGCCCATTGATAGGGCCGTTAAGGATTTTTCCATCCAGATTTTCTAACAAAAATGAATTCTTTCCTTCAGAAGTTGTGATTTTGAAAGGTCCACACCAAATATGGTCGAATTTTTTGTGCTTTCTTGAATCTTCCTTCCTAGCATCCCATTTTAAAACTAGGTCACCAGGAAGGGATTCTTTGTCTTTCGCTTTTTGGTCAAACAGGTATTTCATTTTATCTTGGTACTTCTGGAGTTTGTCATCTACTTCAGCCCTATTCTGTTGGACTTCAATCAATTGGTTAATTCTTCTAGTGACATGATTTGGCTCCTCCTTGTAGTCTTGCCAGAGTTTCATCACAGGCAGAGCTAGGTTGATAGGTAGTACCGCATCAGTCCTGTACACCGTTTGGAAAGGAGAAATCCCAATCGATCTCTTAGTGCCTATCTAATTTTCTCACAATGCATACTTCAAATGTACATGCCAAGATTTTTTATTTTCATTCAACACCTTCTTAATTATGGTGATCAAGATTTTATTTGATGATTCAACTAATCCATTACCTTGAGGATAGTAAGTTGTAGAGTGTTGCAATACGATGTTGTACTTTTGAAAAAAACTTATCATGGCCATGGACTTAAAATCTTGAGAATTATTGGTAACGATCTTACGAGGGCAACCAAATCTTGATAAAATATTGTCCTCTAGGAAACTGATCACTACTACGTCGGTTGTGTTTCGTGTAGGAATGGATTCCACCCGTTTAGTAAAATAATTGGTAGTGGTCAGGATCCACTTATGTTGCACACTTGAATGAGGATGCATTTCACTAATGAAATCTAGACCCCATTGTTGAAAAGGAGCTTCAGTTTTTATTGGCACCAAAGGTAGTGCAGGAATATTTTGCTTTCCTGTGAATAATTGATAGGGGCTACAAGTTCTGACTTTAGCATTCACATCAATAAATAATTTCTTCCAATAATATCCCACTCTTAGGATTTTATAGGTTGTTTCTCTCCATGTGTGATGTCCTGCACACACTCCTTCGTGAAACTCATCTACGACCTTCTCTATTTCAGATTCTATTAAACAACTCAATAAGAAACCCAGATGATCCTTCCAATATAGTTGACCATCTACAATACAATATTTGACTGCGTGCAACTTTAACATTCTCACTTTAGAAGGATTCATGTTGCTCGGACATTTAAGAGTCAACAAATACGAAACTAGCTCACTATACCACACTGAGGAAGAGAACATATCCTAGATTTGAGTTGTAGGCATTTGATCATCTAACTCTTCTATATTTGGAATTTCTTCATAGTCTTGTAAATGATTTATTCCAAGCACTCTGAGATTATATTCAGCTAGTAGTTTAGCCACACCCTGTCCTTTGACAAGCTTTGTTGGTTTCACTTGCAGATCAAACTCTTGAATTTTAGCAAGCCATCGGCCTCTCCTTCTGTCACTATCAAGTTGAACCAATATATCTTTAACAGAACTGATGGGTACATATGCTATGATTTTAGAATGTAGCACATAAGTTCTGAAAGCTTTAATGGCTTTCACCATTGCATAATCATCCTTTTCCAGGATATTGTATTTGAGTTCAGCGTCTCTTAGAATTTTGCTACAAAATGTAATTGGTTGCTCTAAACCTTCATCATTTTTTGTAATAGTACAACAACGATAATATTTTCAGAAGCAAATGAAAAAATCAGGAATTCTTTCATGTAATGTGGGCTTGCTAGAACTGTCGCTTTGCCTATAACCTTTTTAATACATTCGAATGACGATTTGTCTTTGGTAGTCCACTTGACCTTGCTATCCTTCTTGAAAAAATCTATAATCAATTTCACAATTTCAACAAAATTTGGGATGAATCTTCTTAAAAAAATATTTTTTCCTAAAAATGATTGTATTTCTTTTCTATTCCTAGGAATACTTATAGTATATACAGCTTCAAATATCTTCAGATCAATTTTAATTTCATCCTTATATACTATGTGGCCCAAGAGTTTACCTTCCTTCGTTGCAAAATGAGATTTTTTGGGATTCAAAGACAAACCGAATTTTCGACATTTTTCAAATGTCTTCTTGAGGTGTATTAGGTGCTCTGCATCAGATTTAGAAAAAAACAGTTAGATCATCCAGATAAATAATGATAAACTTATCTCTTTCACCAACAAAGGCGACGCCCATAGCCCTTTGGAAAGTATCTCCTGCATTCATCAAACCGAAAGGAATTTTATCATACATAAAGGTACCCCATGGGGTGGTGAATGCGGTTTTCTCCTTATCATCCTCATGGATTGCAATTTGATTGTAGCTTGAAATGCCATCAATCATAGACATTCTATTAGCTCCTATTACTTTTTCCAACATGTGATCCATTTTAGGTAATGGATAATTATCTTTGAGTGATGATCTGTTTAGATTTCTGAAGTCCACGCACAGTTTGATTGCACCATTTTTCTTCGTGAATGGAACTAAATTAGCTACCCACTCAAAGTATCTCAGTGGGACAATGATCTTGGAATCCATAAGTTTATTTACCTTTTTTTCTATCACGGGCAGTAATATAGGATTTATTTGTCTGAGCTTCTACCTGAATGGTTTGACACCCTAGTTCAAAGGAATTTTGTGTTCAGTTATGATGGTATCATAAGTTATTAATTCATTGTAGGACCAAGGAAAAATGTCCTAGTATTTTTTAAGAAACTAATCATATTTACTTTTTATTTCAAGAGGAAGGTATTTAGATAATTTTACCAACCTAGGAGTTTCCTTGGTGCCTATATCACAATATTAAACCTCTTCTGGCTGAGGCTGTAATGTAGACTTCAAAGGAATGTCGTCATGATTTAATAATATCTCCAAGAGAATCATACCTTTGGGGATCTGATTATTTTTCAATATAAGCATACGATGATTACAAATCCTATTTTGAAACTCTTGAGGATATTCCCCTTCCTGCATAATCCAAGCGGGGTCATTCTGATTTTATTGGTCGATATGTGTTTCAGAAAAGTCATCTACCATTTCTAGGAATTGTCTCATTTGCTCATCATCTTCGAAGACTTGACAGTGTTGTATATTGTTTGGTATTAAAGTTCTGTGTCTCATTTCTATATGGTATTTTAGCTTGAAAACAATAGGAGGTACAAACATTGAGGCTACTTTGGCCAATGAATCGACCCATTGATTTTTTGTTCTAGGAATGTAGTGAACATTAACTGATGAGAAGAAAAAATTGATCAGATCCCAGGCACAATTTCTGTAAGACCTTAAACTTGGGTGTTTATCATGACACTCATGATTTATCTATTTTATAATTAATTCTTCACCACCATAGACTTCCAATTTTTTAATTTTCAACTTCCTTCCAGCTTCTAATCCTAAGACCGGAGCTTCATATTCGCACACATTGTTGGTGTAATCGATGTCCCATTGTAACCTGCAAGAGAAAGGAATAAAAAAATCATCTCTGGGTGCCACAAAAATGACTCCAACTCCTGCTGCTTCACATGATGAAGCACCATAGAAATACATTTTCCAAATTCCAGTACTATATAGATCTTTATTGGTTTTTTCTATTTTTTCTTTTTCTATACAATCTTTTTCTATACATTCATCTAAATCATCATCTATAGATAAAATACAGTTTCCTAAATCTTGATCTGCAATATAAACAGAATAATAATTCGGATTCGTCGGATCACTTACTATAAATGCCATCTTTGTTTCTCTGTAAAAGTGGGTGAACTATTCACCGAAAACTAGGATTGTAGCGTATGTCATATCTAGTTGGAGCGATCCTCCATTTTTAGCACCCAAAGACCTAGATAACAACATGCCATACTTTGGAGGTATATCAACAACAACCACATCCATCATAAGACTTTTTACAGGAATATGTGCAATATTAACCACTAAATCTTTAATCATAGCCATACATTTGACTTTTTTCGAATCAAAAGAATATAGATCTCTGTATGGTTGAGAAATTTCAAGACCCAGTCTATCCATAATACCTTTGGGCATCACATTATGAGAAGCTCCAAAATCCAACATGAAATTATGAAGCAAATGATCATGTACAGTTAGTGTAATATAAGAGGAAGTGATGGTATCCCTGGCACCTTCGAAGTGCGTTCCAAAGCTTATATTTGGTTTATCATCTTCCAAATTTATAACGTCAGCCTTACTTTCAGTATATGAAAAATTTATCATTTTGGCAATTTGTTTTTGATATGTAGGGGTTTTTTCTAGTTTCACCAGGGGTACAGGGATATTGATTTTATTAGTATCATTCTCTATATTAAAACTTCCCACTGTCCTTTCATCTTCTCTAGTATGGATTTCTATTTCCTTTTTTTCTGATTTATTAATTTGTGTTGCTTTTGTTTTAGCTGTCTTTGTTTCTGCCATGGGAATTTACACCATTCTTGTATTAACAACTGGTGTTTCTGCTGGCTTTGTCTTGGTAGGTTGTGTATCAACAGCCTTGGTTTTAACAATCTGTCTTTCATAATCTTGTGGAGCTGCCTCTTCTGTTTCCCCTCTCGATAAGATTTTCTTCAGTGGAGCAGTTGTGACATTTATGTTTCTAGGCGTTAGATTATATTTATGTTGGAGCTCAGCCATTATATTATCAACGATTCCTTGATAAGAAAAATCATTTGTAATATTCATACTCTCATCATTATTAGAACAACCTTCTGAGTTTAGAGATTTTTCATAATCTTGTCTCATCAAATAAAGTTCTTGACAATCATCGCCAAGATTATTGATATCTTCTACGGACTCCTATAAATTTCGTATATCTTCTCCTCCTATAAAATTTTCATTTTTAAAGGGGGCTTGAATCTTTTGTTCTTCATTATTAATTAGTCTTTGTTGTATTTGAGGGTTAGGATTCCTTCTATACCTTCAGGATGAAGCAAAAAAGATTCAGGACACTTACGGTTTGGAGACAGAAAATTAGAAAAGACGGGAACAAGGAAATGTGGGCTAGAATCTTCGTATTTGTAGGATGTATACACATGAGAACCAATAGGAGTCAAGTTCAGGTAATAAATATATTCCTCAGAGCTTCGAGAGGTTGGAAGCTTGTCAACTTTAATCCTGAAAGAAACCAACTCTGGTTTTAGGGTTTCAGCTTCAAGTTTATCAGAAGATGTTTCACCAAAAAGGAGTTGGATAGAAAATTCTTGTGAAGTTAACGGTTCCAATAAAACATTAGTATTTGATTTGGGTTGATAAATCTTACTCACTGATGCAATAGTCTATTTAAGGTATCCCCCTGATTTCAAAAGTTTTTTATGGTCAGTGAAAAGAGAGGTTTTCTTATCATCTAGATTCTTTCTGGTATTCTTTAAACCGAATTCCAGTTTATCAATTGTGGAGTCACCAAGTGACAAATAAATCCTTATAATATGTTCAATCTTTGATCACTATCAAAGAAATAAAATTACCAATTTCGTTCTCCCAGGGAAAAATAACTTCGTTTCTCCATCTCCGACAACGACGCCAAAAAGATGTTCCTGACTTTATACTTAAGGTTCACAACATAATGTCAGGAGTCACAAAATAAAGAGAGTTTTAATATTGTTTTTTTTCTGTTTCAGTTATATGAGAAAAGTTCCTAAAATGAATTAATGGTATAACAACTCAGAGGTCATTTTTCGTATCTGAGTTAAATTTGAAAATAAAGAATGTAATGAGAGAAAAATATAAAGCTACTAGACAAAGTAAGGCATCAATCACAGAAGAATCTTACTCTACTACATAAGAAGAAAATAGACGAGTAACCTTTAATTAAGAATAAAATGTAGCAATCTAATTAACTCACAGGTCTTTTATTTGCTAATAGAAAATACAGAGGAAAATCCATTAGCTATCAGATAACTAAATGAAACGTATAACCATAGTAGAAGTTGTACTAAATTGTGATCATGCATTCATTAAGGTAATATAGAAAAATATGTTGAAATGTGTAAAGACAGTAGAACACATAACTCAAACTAGACAAAATATGGAATCTTTGGTCTACACTTGTATTAATTCTTGATGAGGAGAGTTTTTCTCAATTACAACCGGCAAGAAGCAACCCATTTTTAGTCTTTTGAAAATATATTTATACAAGAGGTTCTCAACCCTAGGCGGTTGGAATTCTCATTATTCCTAGATAGTAACGGTTAGAAAATTAAAACATAAACCGTTTCACTTGGTTCTTTTCTATCTCTTTCTCATACCAGCAGAACAGGTATGCATATGTTACTTCATTGACTCTTTGAAGAACTTCCTTCACCTTGCTCAAGACATTGGACACACCTTCTTAGGAATTGTACTAATAGTCTAGAAGGATCTGTCACATCTTTTGCTTCAAAAAGATACAACTTTTTATGTAATTATGGCAACCTGTCTTCTATCATTTTATCTTCATAAGTCATTGACTGTAACTGTAAATTTGGATTTACCATCCATCTATATATTTCACCGATATCAACTTGCTTTAGCTGTGAAATTTCAATCTGAGCCTCCTTTAATCTTTCCTTGGTGTCAAGTTGATGCTTTACAATGTTGATTTGTCCTAGTATTTCACAACAATCATCCTTTCCAATTCCTAGTGATTCTTTGTTTAGCAAATCAAAAACCTCTTCACAATCCTCTTTTATTTCTTTGGCCATTCTTTTACTCTCGACTATATTGACCTCCCATGTCTTCAATATTATATCACCTCTGACCTGTTATGCAACAGTCAATCTAGGAGTTACAGGTACTTCTTCTCTAGCCGATGACACGACCTCTTTTTGAAAAGTGGTATGGGCTGCAATAGCCTCTCTTTATTTGAAACCAATATTATATAATGATTGATTTACTTCCTGAAAACGATTTTGGATTATATATACCTTAGCCAAAAGGTTTTGTTGTGTTATTTCCAATTTCTTTATCACTTTCGACGCTTGAGATTGGAACACTGTTATATCCATAACTATTTTCTTAGTGGAACTGACATTATCTTGTAATTGTTTAACCAAACCATCTTGTTGGACAAGACTGGACTTGAGTAGTTGGATTTATTCTCTATCAGTAGCTCTAGCCTGTTCAAGTCCTTTATCAACCTCATCTCTTATATTATTGTATGTATTCCTTATTTGATCTCACAATTAACTTATCATCTGATTCCTCTGCTTCATCCTTTCTTTCAGATTATCAACTGAGAACAGGTTAGTTGTCGCAAAATATCCCAAAGAGCTTGCTACCTCTGTAGCAACGTCTTATTCTTCCAGATTTTTTCCATCCAATAATACTATGTGCTTTTTGACGATTTCACCTTCTTTCTGGTGCATTTCTTTCTTCACAACAACTTTCCTTTTCTTACTAGAAATGAAATCGGTAGGAGGTATTTCTTCAATAGGGATAGGTGTGAGATATCCTATGAATATTAAATTTGCATTAGGGTTTCCTCTAGTGAACTATAATGGTGTGACAACCTCAATGGGGCTATCATTTTTTGTGGATAATTGTTTTTCAGTTTCATTTGTAGTTGATTTCTCTAGTGAAGACAGTGGCCTATCTTCTCCTTTCTTTATTGGTGTCTCTTCTTGATTTTTGGTCCAGTTATCTGATACCTCTATCACCAGAGTATCTTCTTTTTGAGTTGAGACCTCAGGTTTCTCTAAGTTTTCCAGGGCTTCTTGTTTTCTAGAACTTCCAGCTTTTGGATTTTGGGTCTCTTTTTGTTGTGTAGCTAGAGATTTTGGGTTTTCCTCTTGTAATACTTTTGAAAGACTACTTCTTTGGTGCTTTTGGAAATTGTAAAACTCAACCATTTCACCAGGTGGTAGATCTCGAACTTGGCTTAGAATTTATTGGTAAGATCCTACCCCTCAAAACATTTTGTCCTGAGGGGACTCCTCATGTTAATAATTTTTTAGATTGCAACTTGCCATATGATTACCCACGACCTTTTGCAGGTCATGTTTCTTGAATTCAATGTTAACCAGTTTTATTTCTTCTAAGGTTTCGGCCTCTACTCTGGAAAGGCCAATATCTAACAAAGATAATGCACCAATATATAAGGGAAAAGATGGCCACACCTTTTTCTGCACTGCTTTAAGTTCTTTTCTAATCTCGCCAAGTAGAGTTTGTCGTGGGACCTCGCGGCACACCAATCAGTCTGGTAGAAATTTCGATAGAGCATAGGGGGGGAACTGAACAACCGAAAACTATTATATAAGAGAAGTGTTCCTCGATATACCAGTATGCCACCTTATCTAGGTTAGATGCAATAGCGTTTGAAATTATAGGAGGTGAGTGACCAAAATAACAGTGTGCATCGACAACACTACCCAATTACATATTTCATAAAAGGAATCCTTCACGTTATCTTCCTGAAGTTTTGAATGATAAAAATGAATTGGTTCTGCGCATTATGGAGTCCAACTCCAGCCCTTCAGCAGGAAAGGCATCATGAAACAGATGGAATCCATAATATAAGCTGGCATGAAGAATGAAGATAGTTTTCCTTTGGCTTTCTTTGTCTGGTATTCTGTGATTTCACTAGCTAGACTATTCGACATTATCTTCACCAGGTCGAAACAAAATCCTTTCGCCACTATGTGTATAATGGGTACCCATGGTAGAAAGAAATAGGTTGTGTTCTCTTTTCCATAAAGTCTACATATCATCATGGCTATATACATGAACTGTGGTTCTAGCGATGATATTGAGTATATGCCTCTATAATCATATCTAAACTTTTTGGGGCGTGAACACCAGTCCTTGATCAAGTCAGAAACTCTTTCCATATTAATCACACTCCTTCTTGTTAAAATTCACTTGAAAATTGTCATTATAAATGAAGTTTGATGTTGCAAGCAATTTATACATCACATGTATGTGTTTCGTCTAAAATGACCCAACAACTACCTTCTGAGAGTTGAATATAGTTCTAGTTGGGATATCCACATGATCTAGTGCCCATACAATCATGTCAGTGTAGGGTAAAATCCTCGGCCTTGTTGCTACCTTATGTTGCTCTGCTTGAGCGATAATATTACATTTGGTAGATAAGTTATCCTTTTCGTTGTTGCTTGAATCATTAGGGTAGTTTACCAGTTCGTATTGTAGGGTGTTGAATACATGCATCCATGTTTTAACTATCGTTATACTTTTGGGCGAAGTATCAGAAATAACGTCTGTGTTCTGGCTGGAACTTTTGCCAGTTGCTTTAGGCACTTTTCGTGGAGCCATGGTATCAAATATCATAGTTCTTTTACCTATTACAAAGAATGATAAGGCAGAAAACTGATTATTCCGCTAAACCAACTCTGTGAAAACGAGAATGTAATTCAAGAAATAAAAAATCTTCTTTGCCTTAAACGCATAAACCATGTGTATACCTTTACTAAAAATGCGTTTAATTCTTTTAATAAAAAGATTCAGGCGCTAAATCTGGATCTTATATGAAATCATTTCCCTAAATTAGATATTAATGTCATTAATGACCAATACCTCGTGATTTGGGAAAATCACAGAGAAAATTTGAATTTATCCGCATTTCAAAACAACGTAAGTTTAATAGGAAATAAGATTGCTTAATGTATTAATAAATCAAGTTTATCCTGTTAATTAATCTTTTATAACAGTAATCCATTTCAGGATTTCAGATCTCGTGTTACCATGTATCCCTCCAAGCTAGGATTCATGAAATGCAAAACCGTGATATACTTAATTAATATCAATCACTTAGTTTCTTCATTAATCTTGATTAGCGGGTAGGATTTCATGGTTTTGGGTATCGAGACTTCTGTTGATCCTTCAAGGCATGATTCTTGAATCCTGAAATCCCGATGTGATTAATTAATTTTAATCTCTTTTAAAGTTTTGATTAATCATAGTTTAACACTTAATGCAGTTTCGCGACTTCGCATGTCGATATTTCGATACTCTTCACATATGGGATTGTTAGGTCTGCGAAACCCCGAAACCCGATACTTTGAAAGTTGTCCTAGCTATTTGAATTTTTAAAGAAAGGGTGGCTCCATGAATTTTAAGTATTTTAGACTGTTGGATTTAGCGAAAGACTTCATCGACGGTGATATCCAAGTGCGCATTTATTTTTATGAAAATTTTAAATTCTAAAGTTTTATAAAAATATAATATGTTTCATCACTACTTACTTGGATCTAATTCTATGGATCCACACACCTAGATCCAACGATTGGGATCTATCCTTCTCACCTGCGCTCTCCTCCTCCTGTCTAGACTCTGATCTAATCATCCAAGTTCCTCTTTGCAACCAATTTGACTGTTGTTGTAGGTCCTCCTCCTCTATCTACGCTCTTCCCTTCCTATGAAGGATTATTCAAAGGCTCAAAAGTTTCAACCTTTGAACTCTCCTATGCAGGGTCTACTATTTCTCCTTTACTTGCATTCCTCGAAACAATACAACTCCTGAGCTTGAAATGCTTTAAACATAAAAGGATCTCGGCCTCTGCACACCCTGCCAGGACTTCTGCACTTGAGACCTTTGAAGATCACCGGAGCACTACTTTCTCTTCTACAACAATCTAAACATTGAAGTTCCTTGACCTCTATACACTTTGCAAGGGTATTTTGTGCACACTTGCGCCGCTTCTCCTGCGTACTTGAGATGGCCTAGAATTTTCGTCCCTTTTATCCTTCAAAGAATCCTTCTACCCTTTGGGATGAAAAGAATATCTTTCTCCTAATCGTGTTCAATACTTCAGATGATGTATTGGCACACATTGGTGCTTCTCCCACAGTTTAAGACTTAGATTGGTTTCTCCTTCTTCACTCCTTACAGAGACTCTATGAAGAATTGTACTATCTCTTCTGAGCTTACACCTGCTCAAACTTCTAAGGGTCTCAACCCTTTGCTATCTTGAAACAATTTATTTTTCCCTCTTTTCATTTCTTCAATCATCCTCCTAATCTCAGACTTAAATATTTTTAGAAAATATTTATGTGCACTTCTTGCACTCATCTTCCTTGAGACTTTTTCAATACTTGGATAAGTGTTGGCCTAGTGCACACCTTCCACTAACTCTCCTAAGATTTGAAACTTAAATAGACTTATTCTATGTCGCACACTTGTGCTTTATCTCTTTCGACTTGCAGTCGACTCTCCTCCGATTCTCAACTTTGAAAAATTGCATACGCACTCCTTGCACTCGCTCTATTCACTCGTTACAGTTCCTCCTTCCTCGGAGTGTTCAACAACTCTGGTGTTCTTTTCGTTTGCACAATCTCCTCACAGAACTCAAAACATATTTCTCACGCACTCCTTGTGCCTGCTCAATGCACTCCTTGCAAATCCTTTTCCTTAGAGTATTCAGTAACTTTGGCATGCCCACCTGGCAGTCTTCTAATAGAAATTGAAGAAGAGTTCTCACACACTCCTTGTGCCTAGTCAATGCACTCCTTGTAGAACATCCTTAGAGTGTTCAAAAACTTTGGTGTGCACTCCTTGCACTACTCCTTCTAATATTTATGAACAGTTCTGGGGTGCCCACCTGACACGCTCTTCTTTGAACTTGAAATAGAGTTCAAGTGCAATCCTTGCACTGGATTCACTGAGTTTTCAACTACTCTGGTGTGCACTCCTTGCATAAGCCTAAGAGCCCAAAACACTCAGAAAACTACAGATAGGGAAATATATCTAATTCATGTAAAGGAAATATAACGTGAAACAATGGCATCCATAACAAACACAGTAAACAAATTGAGAAGAAAACATTCATATAAAACACATACAAACCTCATCGGAAGGAAAAAATGCTCTTTGTATTAATATGAAACATTCTTTACAACGTGTACAAAGCTTGACTATAATAAAGTCTTCAACTCTTTCTCCTCTCCTCTCCTGAGCTCTCTAATGCTCTCTCTCCTAACTAGTTGAAAACAACTATAAACCACCTCTACTGGGAATATATTACATTGATTTATACAAGACGGGGCTTCTCCAGCTTTCCCTCCAGCTACCTACTCTCATTAAATTTTCATTCAATGGCCATATAGTATGAATCAAATCTAGGTCTAGCTACTATCATCCATTAAAGGCGACTCTACATGCAACTTGTACAATACACATGGACTTATATTTTCATGAGCCTTACAAACTTAAATTAAATTAAATTACATTAAAAATATTAAATTGGATTCAAAATGAGAGGGTTGACACCTCTCTTCCCTTGGAATTTGTTCCCTCCAAGTCTATGCATGCATTGTCTTGCTAACTCTTAATGAGGTGGAGTGATGCTCCTGCATCATACTCCTTCCTTGACAAAAATCATGAGCTCTTACTCATGGCTCCCATGGAACTGTTTTTGAGATCTTCTAGGGTCCCAAACTTGAATTTGGAGATGTCCACCTACTCCTCTTCCTTGTTGCTGTTGTTGTTGCCCTGCTTCTATTCCATGTTCTCCTCTTATCATATTCCATATGTATTTGAATGTATCCTTGGATGATTCTAAAATCATCTTCCTAATTTCTTCAACCTCCTTGTCCATCTTATCTATTGGTTGGCTCCTCTTTTGCAGTCTTCTCTACTGAATATCCTCTTCTTCATACAATTCCAAATTAACCTATTTGATTCTCTGACTCTATGCTATTACCCTTTCTCCCAAGGATTCTATCTCTTCACACAGATCAACAAAATTCATGATGTCTCTTTTTCTCTCCTGTGCTGCAGGTTCCAATTTTGCAGTCATCTCTTGTTCATCTCCCTTGCTGAAATTTATGAGCAATTTCGCCAAATGATCCTCTTTCATTTCTTATGAGGATTATATTGTCTACTCTTTCTTCTTAATGACATTCACTTTTGGCTATCTTTCCTCTGCTACAACTGCAACACATATGTTTCCCTTGATTGGGCTACCTGGCAGGAATATCCCAAATCCCCCAATCATCAGAATGCATTTTTGATCCTCCTCTATCAACACTATTTGCTTATATTAACTCTCCACTGAGTTCTTGAGAGTCTTATATAGTGTATCCTCCTCCTCCTTTCCCACTTAGAAACCTGAGGTTTCATTTTTCCCTCCTAGAATTCATTGATATCTTCAACTGATCTCCGCTCATTTCTCACCTAGAATCAGAATTTCCATCTCTGCACTCTTGGTAGTTTACTAGATCTTCCATCGATCTCCTATATTTTCTCTCTTGGAAATATGAACATTCATATCCACCCTCTTGACAGTCTGAGATCTTTAGTTGATCTATATTCCTCATCATCATTGAGGTTCCTTCCAACCTCTTGTTCACAAATGAAAACCGTCTCCTCTGTGGCACTGAGATTTTCATCGTGACTCAACCACTTCCTCAATACATGCTTCTTCCTCCTGAACAAGCCACTTTTCAATCTTATCCATGGGCCATTCATACCTCTAGCCTCCTCTTTCTTTCTATTTCATCTTTGTTGGTCACTATAATTCACTATAATTGCTTATTTAACTAAACAATCAAGTGCTACATAAATTGTCAACCTAGGGAAGTTTGATTATTTCAAAGGTAATCACACACTATATATGCTCAATCTCAAAAGCAACCTAGATTTGTAGTAAAAGTATATTAATCACACCTTGCCTTGAACAAACTGAAGTTCTAACTTGAATTACAGGAAAGCAATCTACCTATTGCAGAGTTCAATGTTTAAAGAAATAGTTGTCCAAAGAATCCTAGATTACATTAAGAAATAAAAACTTAAGAAATAAATCTTTTCATGATACTGCAAAAGGAAAGACCAACTATCTTGAAACAGAGAACAGGACCCTATTCCCCAAGCATAAATCTTCAGGACCTGTTTCCGATCATCACACATTCATGAACTCATTGCTGATTGAAATGATTGACACACACTGAAGGATAACTATCTTTTAACAGAGAACAAGACCCTATTCCTAAAGAAGGAATCTTCAGCACCTATTTCCAATCTTCACACTTTCATGAACTCATTACTAATTGAAATGATTGACACACACTGAAGGCTAACTAACTCTTAACAGAGAACAGGACCCTATTCCCAAGCAGGAATCTTCAGCACCTGTCCCTGATTATCACACTTTCATAAATTCACCAAATAGGATTGCTAACTAGAATGATTAACAGTTACCCAAGCATGAATCATATGAAAATAATGTAACAATCAGTAAAGCAGAGTTTCAGCAAAACAGAGTTCATTAAAGTAGAGTTTCAGCAAAACAGAGTTCGGTAAAGTAGTGTTTCAGCAAAACAGAATTTAATCAAGGCATGAACATAAATAACATTAACACACTACAAAGCTAATGGGTGAATCTTGTGAAGAAGGTGGGCCCTCCCTTCTCACAAGATTCCCCTGAAATGAAAGGAACTAGAAAGAAATGCTCATAACAGTCTTTTATTCATCTGTCAACTGTATTATATTACAATGTCTGAAGTAGAACATGTCCCTCTCTGTAAATCCTTTCTTAGCCAAAAAGAAGATCCTCTCTAATGATGATTTCCTCTTATTTAAAGAGGAGAATCCCATCGATACAATTTGATCATCAAATTACATGTGTACATGTGAATCATATTCTTATTCAGATCAAATCTCTATACTAGAATAGAATATCCTGGTCTCCCGTAACAGAATGTTATTACAATAGTTGAAAAGGAGCTGAGTGAGGTGTTGTTGTTGCGGTTGGAGTAACAACTTGTTTATTTATCTTCTTGTTACTACAGTTGTATGTTGTTCAGCATCGTAAATCGTGGGATAATTCAACAATGGGATTTGCGTTCTGACTATTTCAGCAACGTGGTTTCATGCAGCAGCGATGGTTAATTCTGGCTCAAGGTGCGACTATTGTGGTCAGTGTAACAACTTTGGAATTGCTGCTTCAACATCGTAGACCATGGAGTGTGTAACAACTTCTTCTTGTGTTCGTTGTTGTTTCAGCATCGTAGACCATGAAGAGTGTAATAGCTTCTTCTTGTGTGAGTWGTTGTTTCAACATCGTAGACCATGAAGAGTGTAATAGATTCTTCTTGTGTGAGTTGTTGTTTCAACATCGTAGACCACGGAGAGTGTAACAACCTCTTCTTGTGTGAGTTGTTGTTTCAGCATCGTAGACCAAAGACTGWTTCAGCAATGGGCCTTKAAATAACATTGATAATCTGTAGTTCGAACTGTTTCAGCACTTATATATTTATGGTCAACGGTTAAGTACGAGAGTAATGTAAAATTATATGCAAAACAGATTAAACATATAGTAAAGAGAAGAGACATTGTATACCTTTGGAGAGATAGGGTAAGGTGGTAATGTGAGTTTAAATGTGAGTGAAAAAAGGATGTAATGGTAGAAAAAAGTGTGAGCAAAAAGGTACATTATAGGGTCCTAACATCCCCCCCAACTTAAAATGTTGCATGTCCCTAGGAAACTTCAATCTGAATTAGAAGTTGAATACCGACTCTGAGCGTGCAAGTTACTTAGGAAGTAGCTGTGGAAGGTGTTGTCTGTCGGAGCTCTGAATCCTTGAACTCATTGTAGCCTCTGCCAAGCTGTTGTTTTGGCCTTCTTGGGAAAATTAAAATGAACTTGATATTTCTCTGCTGGCATCCAGAGGATAGGAAAGTGAAACTGATAACCTATCCAGCTTTCAGCACATTGCTGAACACACTTGATGTAGATAGGTACCCTGGAGACTATTGTCTCAAGATTAGTTGGGCTGAAGGGATTGTGTTCCTGTCTTTTCCCAATAGATTGTTTCCAAAACATGTTATTTGCTTGTAGGGAAACAATCTCTGTGGATTTAATGAACTGTTGACAATCCTGAAGCATTGTTGTCTGTAGTTGCTGAATGTGCTAAGTCATCCCTGGTTTCTTCAAAAAATGATAATACTCTGTAACAAAGGTGGCAGCATTTTGTGGTTCTGTTCGTATCCAGAGAAGGAGGTTATCCTCATTATGCTTGGTAGCCAGGAAGTCATCCTTCCATATAATATGATTGTTAAGGAAGGAGGTGAGTGCCCTAATCTGGATGTCACCGACAAGAGGGTTAAGGTTAAGTTGTCGGTTCTCAGGGATGGCCTCATTATGAAAATATACCTCACAGAGGAGGTGTTGATCCATATCAAAGGCTTCTGCAAAGGTTTTAACAGAATCTGTTGGATTTAACACTGCATGGGGTCTGCCTTATTTGATTGATTTAATCTGAAACAATGTCAGTCGTTCCATGAGGAATAGAGAGTAATTGTAGGATGGTTTCCTTGCAGCCGACAACTTTTCTGCCAAGTCAAATATCAGGAGCAATTTGCCTTTTAGCTCTTTGTTCTGTTTCTTAAGGGCTCAGGATTCCTGGTGTGTTTGCTCCAAAGCTTCCCAGTTTGAATAGATATGGTTTAGCCAGACTAGTCTGTGTTCCTGTAGTCTTTTGGCCTGTGTAATAGCAGACTCTTTTTTCCATTTGTCTATTATTGCCTGGTCATCCCATGGTTGAGTTTGTGTTTCAACATCACAAGTGATAGGCTAAGGTAGGGTTTGAGTGGCTTGTTCCACAAAGGTGTGGGTATTGATCTGGCTAGGAGGGGAAGATTCATCAATAGGCAATGTTTGTACAACTTTATTAACAAAAGCAGGGGCTTCGGATTTGACAACTGTTGTAGGCCAGGGTTCACTTTTCATTTTGGATGATCCTGCTGGTTCTTGTGTAACAACAGGGTTCTCTTCTTTGACTTCAAAAGTCATAGATGCAGGGGGAGCTCCTAGCATTGGAATTTGAATTACTTTGTAGCCTGCTTGATAATAGATGTCCCCACATTGACTGCACATATACTCTCTACATGGATTCTCTGTTGTATTTTTCTCTATCGCTATGCGAGCTAGGGTGTACAATTTAAGTTCCTTCTCGTAGGCTTCCTTTACCGTGGCTATCTCTTACTTGTAAGATTCCAGTTCAGACCTTAGGAACTCATTTTCTTATAATACAGAGGCTATTGTTGGTTTTGGAAGAGGGGTGACTGGTTCTTGTGTAACCGTCATAGCCACACTAGATGGTTCTTTTGGAGCAACTACAGGATCGACAATTGATTCTGGTATTTCAGATTCTTGATGTAGAGAAAGTAATGTTGCAACACCTTGGGCATCTGATTCCTGTATCTCAGTATCAATATCAGCAGCCGGTTCTTGTGTTTCAACTATAGTTGGTTCTTGTGTAATAGCTATAGTTGGTTCTTGTGTTTCAGCTACTGAATGGGTAGTTGGTTCTTTTGTTTCAGCTACTTGATGAGTAGCTGGTTCTTGTGTTTCAGCTACTGGGTGAGTAGTTGGTTCTTGTGTTTCAGCTACTGAATGAGTAGTTGGTTCTTGTGTTTTACCTACGTTATGAGTAGTTGGTTCTTTTGTTTCAGCTACTTGATTTGAAAAGGATGATGTCGCAACACACTGGGCCTCTGGTTCCTCTGTTTCAGTGGTCGTGGATGGAATAGGTAAAAATTCTGGAATTTGGGAGGTTGGAGGTGTACGGGGTTTTAGTCGGATGGGTTGGGGATTTAGGGCAGTGGAAGTAGTGGTTGTTCTTGTTGATTCCCTTGCTCGTTTTCTTTGTAAAAAGGGCGGAAAAAAGAGAATTTGATTTCGTTTGCATGGGGATTTTCCTCAGTGATGGGATAGGGAGAGTTTTCTGGTTCATAATCATCGCTAAGGATATGAACGGCAGGAGTAGATGATTCTGGTAAAATGTGGGGCGGGATTGGTATGGTAGGGAGGTTAATTTGATTGATTGGGTCTGTAGGCGGACTGTTAGGTACTTTCGGAGGGTCTGTAGGGTTTTGTGGTTGTTGTTCCTGAAGATTTTCAAGATATTCAACAGCTTCTTGGGGGTCTATGGGTGGGTTGTTTATGGGAGGGTTTTGTTGGGAAAAACCCTTTTGGATAAGTAGTTGAGTAGACGGTGATGGGTGAGGGAAAGGGCGGGATTTTTTTCCTTTTTACAGTAGTGCGACATATTTTTAAGACATTCAAGCAGATAATAAGGAATGTTCACCAATATAGCATGTCGTAAGTGAGACAACAGGACAAAATCGTACTAGTAGACTACCTGGTATCGGCCTTCACAGGTAAGGTAGTGCTTGACAAACTTTGCAACTTTCAGCTATGGAGGCGGCAACCAGCTAAGTCAGACACCTTGACCTTTAGGATCAATTTGTTCCCCTGGCAAGAGGAAATCCTACTGGGCATTAAGAATGATATGTTTGCGGCTGAACCAACAAATGCCATTGGTAGGGAGACCCAAAACCTGTGCTATATCCTCCTCTATAACTGGAATCTGAACCCCTTGAACAATGGAATGATCTTCCTGGAGATTTCGAGAAAATTGAAGAAACTGTTGTTGATCAAATCCCTGGAGCGTCTGAAAATAACCCAGCCATCCTGCCTGTAGAAAAATTTGATAGGCTTCTAGATATAGTTCTAGCAGGGCTGTCGTGGCAGGTTCGTACCATATAACAGGGCCTCCCATAGCTAACAACTTAGTAAAATGCACCGTCAGAGAGTCAAGTAACTGCTTCTGTGCAGAGTAAGTTTTTCGGGTGAAGGCATGCAAATGGTGGTGAAACAACGAAAGGATGGTAGTAAAAGAATGACGGTGGTTGGTTCGTGTGAAATGATGGTATAAGATTATGATATTCCCCCCCCTTTAAATACAAATAAAATAATTATTTGATATGAGTGGTAATAATGAGATGGATCTTCTCATAAACTACAGTTCAATTGTATTTACATATAAAGTTTACATGCCTCGTCTTTACCTTTTGATTCGTACTTCAAACAAAATATAGTGCCTGTCCATAATAGTTCTGCAGTAGCCATGGGAAAGACTTTTGATTTGTTAGAGGAATTGTATCATTGATTTGTTTATTGGAAGGACAAAGTGTAGTATGAGAGCGCAAAAGCTTATTGACAGAGAATGCTAAAAAGTTGGTGTTTCAGCCATAGAAAGAAGGACAGAAAATTGTTGAACGGTGGTGTTTCGGCAATGAGAAAATGTGAAAAATTGTTCAACAGTGGTGTTTCGGCAATGGGGAAAAAGGAAAAAAGTTGTTGAACAGTGGTGTTTCAGCAATGGGGAAAAATGTGAAAAATTGCGGAACAATGGTGTTTCAACAATGGGGGGAGAATGTTAAGAACCAAACATCAATATAGCATAGAAAAACCTCAGGAAAAGTACTCAACGCCTTGAAAAATATATAATTTCAGATAATAAGCCTCTTCGAGGGGGCAACCTCCTTTTACCCCACTTAAATGTTCAAGTACAAGATG
>ML785280.1:500421-513954 GCA_009831015.1 Picea engelmannii
GAAAATTCCACGGTGTCTCAAATGTAGCAGCGAAACCCCAAGACCTTGAGCTCTGATACCATATGTTAAGAACCAAACATCAATATAGCATAGAAAAACCTCAGGAAAAGTACTCAACGCCTTGAAAAATATATAATTTCAGATAATAAGCCTCTTCGAGGGGGAAACCTCCTTTTACCCCACTTAAATGTTCAAGTACAAGATGATTCAAAATGAAAATGTCTCCTTGGTATATATATAGGAGACTAGGAGGTTTAATGGCCTAAATCCGACATAAATAAAATAACATTACTAATCTAAATTACAACTAATGGCCTAAAGCCGACATAAATAAAATAACATTACTAATCTAATATGCCCCAATTAAGTGGTAATGAGCCAATATTAGGGCTTAACAGAGAATGTGAAAAATTGTTGAACAGTGGTGTTTCAGCAGTGGGAAAAGAAGGGCAAGAAATTGTGGAACAATGGTGTTTCGGCAATGGGGGAAAGGCAAAAAGTTGCTAAACAGTGGTGTTTCAGCAATGGGGAACGAGAAAAAAGTTGTTTAACAGTGGTGTTTCAGCAATTCGGAAGCTTGGCTCTTCTTGAAGTAAGATCATCCTTTCTTAGTAGGCCTTTGCTTTGATCGAGGATCTGCAAAAATCAATTGTAACATGGTATTTCTTGACAGGGATTATTATTAAACGAAATCTAATCTAATACTAAAGAAATTAAATTAAAAAGAATTAATTACAGTGAGGGGTATGAGACCCCTCTCAAAAGAGGTAATGAGAGTCTTCCACACATGTAGCCTTAAAATCTTCTTTGGAAATAGGGCGCTGGTACAGACGGAGCCGATGACCATTTACAAGTAACGGTGTTTTAGAGTCATCGATTGTGGGGAGCCTTACTGTTTCATTGGGGAAAACAGTGTCTACTTCGTAAGGTCCAAGCCATCTTGTACGTAGTTTCCCTTGAAATTATTTAAACCAAGAATCCTACAGTAGGGCCCAATTACCTTTTTGGAATTGCTTATTCTTGATAGTTTTGTCATGCCATTTTCATCTTTTCTGTTGAATCATAGTTGTCTGATGAATGGCATCTAGTCTTTTTTCATCCAATTCATTAAGCTGTTGCAACCGGGCTGTCTGTGCATCGGTCAAATCAAGGTTGACAGCTAAATAAGTCCTTAAGGTTTTAATTTCAAATTCCACAGGAAAGACAACACTTTTTCCATAAACTAATTCATAGGGAGAGAATCCTGTAGTATTTCTCCAGATAGTTATGTAGGCCCATAATGCTTCAGGGAGCCTGTGAGACCAGTCCTTTCTATTTTCCTTCACTGTTTTTGTGAGAATGGCTTCTATTACTTTATTTTTTCTTTCCACCTATCCATTGGCTTGGGGGTGGTATGGTGTAGTCATTCTATGTTGAATATGATATTTCTGAAGGGTGGCTTTAAAACCGTGAGAAGTGAAAGGAGGTCCTCCATCTGTAACTAATTCTCTTGGCACTCCAAATCTGATGAAGATGTCTTCAAATAGGAAATCTAGAACTGCTTCTTCAGTCGCTCTATGGAGTGCTTTAGCTTCCACCCATTTGGTCATATAATCTGTGCAGACCACTATGTAAACTTTTTGATTGGATGGGGGGTCAATCAGTCCTACAAAGTCTAAGGCCCATATTTTGAATGGTTCAAGTACTATCTGGGGGTTTAATGACATTTCATCTCTACGATTAGGTTGTCCCATTCTTTGACAGCTATCACAGGCCCGTACATATTTCTTTGCATCTTTAAAAAGTGAGGGCCAATAATACCCCATCCTGAGAATTTTATTTGTTGTTCTTTTATCAGCAAAATGCCCTCCACAAGGGCCATCGTGACAAGATTTTAGTATATCATAAACCTCATCTTCTCTAATGCACCTTCGGATTTATTGATCAAGTCCTGTGTGGAAAAGACACCCACTTATCCATCTATACTGAGCACTTTGTTGAACGATTCTTCTTTTCTCTCGGTGGGATAGGTGTGGTGGTAACTTCCCTGCAACCAAGTAGTTAGCGATGTCTGCATACCATGGTGAGTGAGTAGATACTGCAAATAGATATCCATCAGGAAACAAATAATCTACTGGGGTATCATCATTAGGTGTTAACCGAGAAAGGAAATCAACAACCACATTTTCTTTTCCTGGTCTATCTACAATTGTAATATCAAATTCTTGCAATAATAGTAACCATCTGGTAACTCGAGCATTTGTGATAGGTTTGTTCATTAGATATTTGATAGATGAGTGATCAGTATGGACAACAGTAGAGTAACCAGTGATGTAATGTCGAAATTTATTAATAGCATAGATAACTGCTAAGAATTCATTTTCTATAACTGTATAGTTAAGTTCAATAGGAGTCATATTCTTGTTGATGAAGTAAATAGCATAAGGGAGATGATTTTCTTCTTTTCCCAAGACAACTCCTATTGTAGTGTCTGAAGCATCAGAGGATATATGAAACGGAAGTGTCCAATCAGGTCCTCTAAGAATAGGGGTTGTAGATAACTGATGTTTAAGTGTATTAAATGCTTCCTAGCAAGAATTAGTCCATTTGAATTCGACATTTTTCATCAGTAACACAAACAGTGGAGAAGTTATTTTGGAAAAAAAATTGATAAATCTTCTGTAGTATCCAGCATGTCCTAGAAAGCTTCTTACCTCTGTTTGGGTTTTGGGAGTAGGAAGATCTTTAATGACTTGTATCTTGGATGGATCCACCTGAATTCCTTGAGATGAAATAAAATGTCCAAGAACTATTCCTTCACTCATCATCATATGATATTTTTCTATGCTTAAGGAGAGGAGGGCTTGTATATATCGTTTAAGTACTTTCTCAAGGTTTTGTAGTGCTTCCTGAAAAGAAACACCATAAGGGGTAAAATCATCCATAAAAATTTCCATAGAGTCATTAAGCATATCAGAAAAGATTCCTATAACTTCTCTTTGAAAGGTTGTGGGTGCATTACATAGTCCAAATGGGAGGACTCTATAAGAAAAAGTTCCCCAAGGGCTAGTAAAAGTGGTCTTATATTGGTCTTGGGGTGCAATTTTGATCTGATTATACCCACTGAAACCATCTAAAAAGGAGAAAAAATTCTTCCCTGACAAACTGTCTAACACCTGATCAATGAATGGTAATGAGAAGTGATCTTTTTGAGTGGATTTATTTAGAGCTATGTACTCTACAGATACTCTCCACTTTCCATTTTTCTTAGGAACTATTACCAATGGGGAAACCCATTCACTATCTGATATAGGATATATAAACCCTGCATTGAGCAATTTTTGATGTTCTTCTTTAAAGATGTCTCTTAAATTAGGGTTCATTCGTTGTTGAGATTGGCAGGTCGGTTGACAATCCTCCTTGATATATATACAATGAGTGCATAATTCAGGAGAGATTCCTTTCATATCTGTATAGTCCCATGCGAATGCTTTTTTATTGTCAAGAAGTAACTTCATTAATTGTTGTGTTTCAACATCTATCATGTTAGGGTTTATGTTCAGTGTTTTACCAGGTTCAATTTCTACTGGTATGCTTTTAGAAGAGATGGTGGCAGATGTTTGAGGTGGGTTTTCAGATTTAAGGTTTTCCTAATTATCTGACTCCAAAAGTGCAGCTAGTTGGTTATGAGTTCCTGGAGTCACAGAGGAGGGTTCACAAATAAAATTATTAATTACTTCATCCTCAGTGGCATCTTTAAGGCTTAAGGCTTGTCCGATAGTCAAGATGGATTGATTAAGTTGATCATCAAAGTCTACCCATACAGAATTATCATTATTAATCAAGGGTGTAGCATGAGGATAGAGGGTAAGTTGTTTGGTCTCGTAACCATTGGAAATTGTCATTGATCCTGATCTATAGCTGATAAAAGCATGTGATGTGGCTAGCCAAGGCCTGCCCAAAATTAGAGGGTGGCCCCCCAACTTTGTTTTAGGTTGTAATACCACAAAGTCAACTAGATAATTCCAGGATTCCACTCAGATAATTAGGTCTTCAATGACTCCCTCTGGTTTGATTGTAGAGTGGTCAACTAATTATAGGATGGTTGGGGTGTCTCTGATTTCATTCTGCAGTTGTAACAATTGTGATGTTTCCAGAGTCATAATATTGATAGCGGTACCTAAGTTTACCAAGACTTGAGGGATTATCGTTTTTCCAATTTTTACTGAGACGGTAGGGGGGCCGAGATCACCATATTTAACTGGGGGAACTTTACCTGACATTAGTGTAGACAAGTCACCCATGACATGAACTGTAAGGGGATCTTTGATTTTACTACCAGGTTTCTTAACACAAATGTCTCGCATAGTCCTGGCATAAATTGGTACATCTCGGAGTTCTTGTAATAGAGGAATTTTGAAATAAAGATTTTGTAATTCCCCTAGAAGATTGAAAGCAGGTGGCTCAGGCGTTTTAGTCAAAGCTAAATGCTCAGGAAATGGTGGTTTTGTTGTTTCAGCAGCAGTGTTAGAGGATGATTGTACCTCTTCAGGTACATCATGCTCTTTTGTTTCCTCTTTATCAGAAGAGGTAACATCAACTATGATAGGTTCTACTATTCTTCCAGATCGTAAATGAATATCATTACATTGTGCAAGGAGAAGAGAAAATGTAGGCTGACTATGAATATCAATGCACTACACAACTTTATTATTGGGGTTAGGGTTAGGTTGTACAAGTAGTTGGGGTCTCATCATTTGATTGTTCGGTGGAGTACCTGGTGGTAAGGAGAGTGGTTGCAGAAATTGTGATTGAGGTAATTGATTTGGGAATGGGGGTTTTTGTCCTCTCCAATTTGGATTCCATTGGTTCTGATATGGTTGTTGTTGTTTTGGAGGCCAAGGAGTCGACATTGACGGATCAACAAAGGGAGGGTTAGTTTGTTGCATGGGTGGGTAATTCATTTGATTTGGGTATTTCATTTTATTATAGGGAGGGTAATTCATTTGATTAAAATAAGGATAGTTATTCCAACGATTAGAACATGTGAATGGCATGTTAGGATTCATACCTTGTCCCCGTAGTTCCATTGCCTTCTCTGTGTCAGCATATAGACAACTTCAACTTTTTCATCAGTTGGTTGTAATGCTGCCTTGATTCCTGGTAAAGAAGGGCATTGTTGAGTTTCATGATACTTATCACAGATGGTGCAGATTGGCTTTTTGTCCAATGGGCATTCCCTTCATGGGTGCTTATCTCTGCATTTAGAAAAAAAGATGGACAGAGTTGCTTCTTCTTCGGCTTGTTTCTTTTGAATCTGTAGGGTATCAATTTGTGAGGAAAAAGAGATTAACATTTAAGTTTTAAAACCTTCAAGTAAATTACCTATTTCATCTCTTGTTGCTCCCCCACTGGCTGATTTTTGAACTCTTGAGAATGTGGTATCCCTGCTATTTGATCTATTCCTTGAAGCTCCTCTTGAACATCTTTTACATAGGTTAACAATTTCATCATATGATTCTTTATATATGTCCCATTTTCCAAGAATATTCAACATATCTAGACAATCATCCCTTACTCCTTTTAGTAATATTGTTTTAAGAATATCTTTACTTACATCGTGGTGATTGGATCTTTGTAGATTGTACTATAGCCTTTCTACAAAGTCCTCCAGATTTTCATCCTCTTTTTGTATCATCTTAAACAGTTCTTCCCTTTTTTCTCTTGTTCGGTAATAGTCCTAGTATTTATGCAGGAATTTTTGTTTCATCTGATCCCATGTTGTGATTACATGGCCTCCAAGACTCATGAACCATCTTAGTGCATTTCCTTTCAATGTTGCCGGAAATAACTTTAATTTTTGAGCATTGGAAATGTAATCATAACTTCTGCATAATATATCAAACTCAAAAAGGAATTCATCAGGATCCTCTGAAGACAAACCATGAAAGTTAGGTAGTGATGAGAGTGGAATGTTATTCATGGGAGCTACCCCTCTAGGAAGATCACCAATAGGAAATCCTAATGTGGAAAAAGAGTTTTCATCATTTACCTCTCTTTCAAGACCTGCCTCTTCTTCATGATGAAATTCTTCATTATACTCATCCATGTTTTCTTTTGTTTGATCCCATGTTGCGCTTGCTCTGTACTCAATGTTTCCTACTGGTTTCTTGACTGTCTCAGGGCTCCAAACTTCTTTCCCCATTTCAAAGTTTGCTTGAGAGGAAGGTTGGGAATTGGGTTTCCGAGAGTTTGGTCGTTGAGCAGCAGATTCAGACTTTGATATAATCTCGTCAATATAAGTCTTTCTTCCTCCCCTTCCTCTACCCCTATGACCTTTAGGGTCAGTGTCTTTGAGGTCTCTGTGTCCTCTCATGCAATCCTTGTATCTGAAAAATAATGAGTTCTTTTGACATCTATAATTACCTTCACTGGCAACGACGCCAAAATGTTGGTCACTATAATTTCTTATTTAACTAAACAATCAAGTGATACATAAATTGTCAACCCACGGAAGTCTATTTATTTCAAGGGTAATCACACACTATATATGCTCAATCTCAAAAGAAACCTAGAGTTGTAGTAAAAGTATATTAATCACACCTTGCCTTGAACAAACTGAAGTTCTAACTTGAATTACAAGAAAGCAATCTACCTATTGCAGAGTTCAATGTTTAAATAAATAATTGTCCAAAGAATCTCAGATTACCTTAAGAAATAAAAACTTAAGAAATAAATATTTTCATGATACTGCAAAAGAAAAGACCAACTATCTTGAAACAAAGAACATGACCCTATTCCCCAAGCAGGAATCTTCAACACCTGTTTCTGATAATCACACTTTCATGAACTCATTGTTGATTGAAATGATTGACACACACTAAAGGCTAACTATCTTTTAACAGAGAACAAGACCCTATTCCCCAAGCGGGAATCTTCAACACCTGTTTCCGATCTTCACACTTTGATGAAATCATTACTAATTGAAATGATTGACACACAATGAAGGCTAACTAACTCTTAACAGAGAGCAAGACCATATTCACAAGAAGGAATCTTCAACACCTGTCCCTTATTATCACGCTTTCATAACTTCACCAAACATGATTGCTAACTAGAATGATTAACAGTTAACCAAGCATGAATCATATGAAAACAATGTAACAATCAGTAAAGAAGAGTTTCAACAAAACAGAGTTTAGTAAAGTAGAGTTTCAGCAAAACAAAATTCAGTAAAGTAGTGTTTCAACAAAACAAAATTTAATCAAGGCATGAACAAAAATAACATTAACACACTACAAAGCTAATGGGTGAATCTTGTGAAGAAGGTGGGCCCTCCCTTCTCACAAGATTCCCCTGAAATGAAACGAACTAGAAAGAAATGCACATAACAGTCTTTTATTCATCTATCAACTATATCATATTACAATGTCTGAAGTAGAACACGTCCCTCTCTATAAATCCTTTCTTAGCCAAAAAGAAGATCCTTTCTAATGATGATTTCCTCTTATTGAAAGAGGAGAATCTCATCGATACAATTTGATCATCAAATTACATGTGTACATCTAAATCCTATTCTTAGTTAGATCAAATCTCTATACTAGAATAGAATATCCTGGTCTCCCGTAACAGAATGCTATTACAATAGTTGAAAAGGTGCTGAGTGAGGTGTTGCTGTTGCGGCTAGAGTAACATCTTCTTTATTTATCTTCTTGTTACTGCTGTTGTATGTTGTTCAACATCGCAAATCGTGGGCTGTTTCAACAACGGGATTTGCGTTCTGACTGTTTTAGCAACGTGGTCTCACACAGTAGCGATGGTTAATTCTGTCTCAAGGTGCGGTTGCTGTGGTCAGTGTAACAACTTTGGAATTGCTTCTTCAGCATCGTAGACCACGGAGAGTGTAACAACTTCTTCTTTTGTGTGTTGTTGTTTCAACATCATAGACCACAGAGAGTGTAACAACTTCTTCTTGTGTGAGTTGTTGTTTCAACATCGTAGACCACAGAGAGTGTAACAACTTCTTCTTGTGTGAGTTCTTGTTTCAGTATCATATACCACTGAGAGTGTAACAACCTCTTCTTGTGTGAGTTGATGTTTCAGCATCGTAGACCACAGACTTTTTCAGCAATGGGCCTTTAAACAATAATGATAATCTGTAGTTCGAACTGTTTCAACACTTATATATTTCTGGTCAACGGTTAAGTACGAGAGTAATGTAAAATTATATGCAAAATAGATTAAACATATAGTAAAAAGAAGAGACGTTGTATACCTTTGGAGAGATAGGGTAAGGTGGTAATGTGAGTTTAAATGTGAGTGAAAAAAGGATGTAATGGTAGAAAAAAGTGTGAGCAAAAAGGTACATTATAGGGTCCTAACAATCTTCATCATCAACATATTGAGATCCTCTCTAATCTCCTTGAGCTCTTGGTCCATCTCTTCTTTTCTCCACTTCTTTTGGTCTCCTCTTCAACCTTGATTTTGGGCTTTAGTAGCCATTTTATTTTTCTTCCTAAGCTAAATTATTCCTCTGATTCCACTTGATTGTATCAGACTAGAAAATTTTTATGGCTCTGATACCACTTGATGCATACCCCCACCCTCACACAGGGTCTGTGCAACATTCCCATCTAGGATTGCTCATAAACAAGGAGCTAGATTGGCTCTCAGGACCCTGCTGAGCACCCAACATATTACACAGTTCCTTTTCTTCTTCACCCATGTCCAACAAAAGACCCACAAGCACTTTTACTAATCCCCTTTTTCCTTTTAAAAAAAATCAGTTTCAGGCCTTATATCCGTTCTTCCCGAAAAAAATTTCATACGACCAAGGGTTGTGACTAAGAGATAACATACACGTGCTACTTTGGAGCTCTAGATCTTTAGGCTCTAAGAGTTTTAACACCACTCCACTCGTATTCCTTCGAACATGAAAACCTTCGAACAAAAGGAAGGATTCGACAATCCCAATTACTCATTGAGATCTACAGCTCATCGATATTCCAGGTCTCGAGGATTCGAGAGTCTTAATGGCTCCAATCTATACTTCCTGCCAAATAGATAAAATCAAGGAATGTTGAACTAAGACGAGGATCAACAGTCCCTGTCAAGCGTTGAAATTTACAGCCCACACAGCCGTCGAGAATTTAGAATTTGGAATATTTTGTTCACTCCAACACTCTATGCTCCTAGACTGTCGACCTATGAACCCATAGATTGGATGGCTCCCTTTCTCCCACTCGATCGATGACTGATAGTCACTTCACATCTCTGGACTTCTTGGTTTCTGACTGCACCAACACACAACACTCGCAAAGTGATAAACATCTAAATGGATGATCGAATGACTAGTGTCTCCTCCCCTAATTGACGGTTCATGCCTCCTTCATACTTTGGGCTTCGACGATCTTCTCACAACACTTCTCCACAAATCTCTCAAATCACCGAAATATCAAAGGCTTGATCGAACCTCCATGTGTCCCGGTGAATGGATGGCCTAGATCCATTATGGGCTTTGAAACTTTGGGAGTTTGTGCAACACCACCCTTCACAACCTCTAAATGTCGAATAATTGAAGGCAATATTTTCCCTCCACATGTCCTTTCTCGATCAATGATCGATATTTTCTCAATATGTCGACCCTTCGGGAGTTCTTGGCTCACATTTAACCCAATTCCTTCAGAGTGATATTCCTCTAGACTCTTGTTCTAGCGCCATGTGTCCATTTCCAACAGATGGCTATGATGACCTATAGACTTCGAGCCTTCCAGAACTTTCCAACCATGCAACTCATTTCCTTCCGGAGTGCCAACCCTCTGAGCTACTAGATCTTCTCAAACATGTCTCTTGGAACAAACAACTAGGATTCACTTTGTTGTTCAGACCTTTGGGATTTTTTCACACTCTTGTGCTTATGCTCTCCCAGATGGACAAACTTTCGGACCTCCCTTGATCTACTAACATGCGTCCATGATGACCAACACTCCTAATGAGTTTCATAACTAGGGACTTTGAGAGACTTCTCTCCTCTGCGTTCAACACATGAAAATATTCGAACATCGAAAGATGCAAAGGATTAAAATTTTTCCTACTTACTTGTATCTCATGACTATCGATCCATGCACCTAGATCCGATGACTCAGATCTATCCTACTCTTTTGTTCTCTCCTCCTCCTATCTAGACTATGATCTAACGGTCCAGATTCCTCCTAGCAACCAATATGACCGTTTTTATAGATCCTCCTCCTCTATTTTCACTCTTCACTTCCAGTGAAGGATTCTTCAAAGGTTCATAGCCTTCAACCTTGAAAATCTCCTCTACAGAGTCTACTATATGGCCTCTTCTTGCATTCATCAAAACACTACACCTCTTGAGCTTGAAATTATTTAAACTTCAAAGGATCTTGGCCTCTACACACCCTGTAGGTACTTCTACACTTGAGACCTTTGAAGATCACCTGCGCACTCCTTTCTCTTCTTCAAAAATCCAAATGTTGAAGGTCCTTGACCTCAACACACTTTGCAATGGTATTTTTTTGCACACTTGCACCGCTTCGCCTGCACGCTTGAGATGGATTGGAATTAAAACGATTCATTCCCTTTTCTCCTTCAATGAATCCTTCCACTCTCTAGGTAACAAAGAAACTCTTTCTCCTGAGCTTGTTCAATACTTAAAATGAAGTATTGGCACACACTGGCACTTCTCCCATGGTATAAAACTTAGACTGGTTTCTCCTTATTCACTCCATGCGGAGACTTTGTGCAGGATTGCACTATATATTTTGAGCTTATACCTGCTCAAACTTCTAAGGGTCTTGGCCCTTTTTTCTCTCCAAATGATTTATTGTGCCCTCCTTGGACTTCTTCGGTCATCCTCTTGAGCTCAGACTTAAATAGTTTTATAAAATATTTATGTGCGCTTCTTGCACTCATCTTCCTTGAGACTTTTTCAACACTTGGCTAAGTGTTGGACTAGTACACACCTTGCACTAACTCTCCTGAGATTTTCCAAATTAATTGTACTTAGGATTTTTTGCAAACTTGTGCTTTCTCTCTCGAAACTTTCACTTGACTCTCCTCTGAGTCTTAACTTTGAAAACTTACATGAACACTCTTTGCGCTCGCTCTATGAACTCCTTGAAGAGATTCCTTCCTCATAGTGTTCAACAACTAATGTGTGATTTTTTCTTGCACAATCTCCTCACAAAAATCAAAATAGATTTCTCGCACACTCCTTGCGCCTACTCAAGGCACTTCTTGGAGATCCTTCTTCTTGTATTATCCATTAACTCTCGCATGCCCACCTGGCATTCTTCTCAGAGAATGCGAAGAATATTTCTTGTGAAATCCTTGGTCCTGCTAAATGCACTCCTTGCAGATCCTACGAAGAGTGTTCAACAACTCTGGTGTCCACTCATTGCACTACTCCTTCTGAGATTTATGAACATTTCTAGTGTGCCCACCTGACACACTCTTCTCTAAACTCAAAATACATTTCAAGTGCATTGCCTGCACTGGCTTCACATATTTTTCAACTACTCTGGTGTTCACTCCTTACACAAGCCTAAGATCCTGAAACACTCAGAAAAATACAGATAGGGAAATCTATCTAATTCCTACAAAGGGAATATAAGATGCATCCATGGAATCCATAACAAACACAATAAACACATTCAGAAGAAAAAATTCATATAAAACACATAAAAACCTCATGGGTAGGAAAAACTACTCTTTGTATTAATTTGAAACATTCTTTACAATGTGTATGCAACTGGATTGCAATAGAGTCTTGAACTCTTTCTCCTCTCCTGTCATGATCTCTCTAATTCTCTCTCTCCTAAATACTTGACAACAACTATCAACCACCTCTACTGGGATTATATTACATTGATTTATACAAGAGGGGGCTTCTTGATATTTCCCTGCAGATACCTTCTCTCATTAAATTTACATTCAATGGCCATCTAATCCCAATCAATTCTAGATCCACCTACTGTCAACCATTCAAGGCGACTCTACATGTAGCCTATACAATAAACATGGACTCGGATTTTCCTGATCCTTACAGACTTAAATTACATAACAAATTTTAAATTGGATTGAAAATGAGTGTGTTGGTGCCTCTCTTCCCTTGGAATTCGTTCCCTCCAAGTGCGCAAAAGCATTGTCTTGTTGGCTCTTGATGAGGTGGAGCAACGCTCCTGCATCAAGTTGGCATGAAGGTATGTATCGATATGATTCTTCTTTCTATAAACTTGGTGGTTAAGAGGTCCATATGGAAGGAAAGAAATACAAACATCCAAAAAGTGGATAGAGTTGTCCTTTTGGATTTCCATAGTGAATTGGATGTGAGGGTAAATAATATTAAGATGGTTTAAAAAAAATATGAAATTGGAATGTCCATGAGGCCAAATGATAAATTTGTCATCTACAAAGAGAAACTAACACTTTGTTTTGAAATGAAAAATGTTGAAGGCTAAGGTTTCAAATTGTTCCATAAATATATTAGAAACCACCGCGGATAGGGAGGATCCCATGGATATCCCTTTAGTTCATTCATAGTAGACCCCTTTAAAGGTGAAACTTGTGGAAGAGAGGCATATTTCAATTAGATTTAGAGTTTGTGGGTCTACTAGATTGGAGATTAGGTTCATGGCTTCTGAAACCAGAATTTTGGTGAATATAATGAAATGAAATCGGAGTTGACCATGAGGTATTAATCATCAAGGTGAATATTATGAGTTTTATGAATGAAATCAATGAAATATTTAATAAAATAGGATGTATTAGCAACAAAGGCCTCAAGATTATTGGTAATAAATCTAGAAAGGGAATTAGTGAGGGTTCCTATGGTGATAACTATATGCTTGAGAGGAATGTATTTTTCATGAATTTCGGGTTTCCCATAGATGCTCAGGGTTTGGGGGTTATGTAGGATGAGAAACTTTTGGATGTTAAGGTCCAAAGAAGAATATTTGATTGCTTTGGTAAAAAAATTGGTAACAATATTGAGACGGTTTTAAGAGAGAGGTTTATAGGTCGAGGAAGACAAAAGGTATACAAGTTTAGAGTCATTTTACAAGGTATTCATATTGACAATGGCATATCCTTTATCAACTTTGAGGACAATGATATCAAGGGTATCATTAAGACAATGAATAGAATGAAGTTGTTCTTTAGTTAGGTTAAGATTGGGAAGTTTGGAATAAGAGAGGATTCTTCCACACTCCTGCCTAATTTATTTGGCTTCATGAGGCATAATGTTATGGTTAATAGACTCAATGGAACAAATAATTTCTTCTTCTCAAATATGCCTAGGGACTATGGAAAAATTAAAACCTCTTTCGAGAATTTCAATGGTAGGAGGGTCTAGTTGTAATGATGATAAATTTATAACCATGGATTGATGAGTATGGTGTTGGTCACTATAATTGCTTAATTAATTTCAAACAACCAAGTGAAACATAAATTATCAACCCAGGGAAGTCTTTTGTTTCAAAGATAGCTGCGCACTATATATGCTCAATTCCAAAAGCACTTAGTGTTGTAGTA
>ML785280.1:527065-540088 GCA_009831015.1 Picea engelmannii
AAAGGTTTTAAAATCGAATAAAAAAAATATAAATAACATAACGAATTGCAAAAAAAAATTAAATAAAAATTGAAAAACAAAATTTTAAAAACCAAAATTAAAAAAAAAAACCATAAACATTAATTTAAAAAAGAAAACTCTAAATGTCGTGGATGTGGTGCTTTCTTGACATGTATCAAGGACAGTTGGAGATGCCTTCAGAGACCACTTGGAGAATCATTTCTCCACGCACATCCATGATAAATATGACATGTCATGTCCCAAATCGAGGCATTTAATGACCTCATTGACAAAAAGTGTGGGAGTATCTATGCAAAATATTGTTGGTAATATGGCTCTAAGTGATAGTTATTTCCATTGTCCTATTGTCCTCATAGCACTAACTCCTCCACCTCCATCTCAAATTTTACATTCAGATTTTATAGAGATTGGGGTGAAAAAAATTGATCCTGTGGCATATGTTCAAAATTCATTGTCTTTAGTCTGGCTGACAACATCAGGGCTATCATCGACCAATTTGTCAATTCGATGCCTCATCTTCAAAATTGCGGGTATTGTCACAAGGAAATTTTTTGGGTAGGAGAATGGCTCAACCTCCTAATGTTATGGAGTCTTCACCTACTTCTTTGGATAGAAACACTGCATCTTATCCTTCTCGAATATGCACATATCATAAATTGATGCATTGGCAGGAAGAGTTCTCTCTCTGGGGTTGTAAAGTTGAATGGGAAGAGGAACCTTGGGTATTAATTGGTGAAGGTAGTCATCCATGCTCCTCTCCTCGAGCTACCTCTGTAGAGGATAATGATTTCACTCCTGGAGTTCCAAAAAACCCTCCCTCTATTACAAGGGACATCCCCCAAGTCCAGTGCTCTTCTACAAGCCATCTGATACAGTTAGTTTCCAAAATTCGTCAAGGTATAGGAAATTTGAAGTTTAATTAGGAATTTATGAATCAATGTATTTAATGGCTGATATCCTTGCACTCTAATGACGAGCAATCAATCTCCTCCTACTAATGAGTGATCAGTCTCCTCCTCTGAATGACCAGGTTCTCACAAATGATCTTAGATGCATTTAGTTACTAGAACTATCTCTTTTTATGTCTGCATATTTTAGTCTATAATAGAATATATGATGCAATAGGTCTTTTAACAGAGATGGATATGATCCTTCCTTATTGCTTGTATTATTTTTTGAATATTTGCGATAATCTTGACTTTATACATCAATTATGATGGGTTGGTTCCCTATCAAGGAAATCCAAGCATTAGTAAAGACTTTGTTTGCATGTAAATATCGACAATAGGTAATACAACGTTCTTACTTAAAAAAAAATATCAAACTTTAAACAAAACAAATGTAAAAAAATTAAAAATTAAATAAATTACCTGAAATAAAAATAAATAAATAAATAAATAAAATTATGGGAAGTGTTAAATAAATTACCTGAAATAAAAATAAATAAATAAATACATAAAATTATGGGAAGTGTTATAACCCTAAATTTATCTACATATGCATACATGGTCGTGGCCCTCTTACTTTCATTTTTTTGCCAAAGAACTGTTGATTTTCTCTTCTTAAAAAACCAATCTTTTGACGATGTCTGTGCTCTGCACTATTACTGCCCGTGTACATATGCTTGTTGCACTACTACAACTCCCCAACATACGCATATTGCACCATTACAGCCAGCGTATACCTGCAAAAGTTGCAAAAAATAAAAAGTTGCAAGGAATTCGTTGAGATTATGGGCTATTGGGTAGTTTCCCAACTAATCCACCTGCTATAGACCGTCACCCAACAAAACAACCATCCTTTTGACATATAAAAGGAGGTTTTGGGGTCTCATTTCACATCTAAGTATAAGAACAATGAAACTCTTCCCGATTTCACTTTCCCTCCTTGCCCAAGATTTTGCATCCCTTTTGTGAGAATTACCTCAACATTCCCTCATTAGCCCCTTCTCCATATATTTAACCCATTCACTTCCAAAGAAGAGATCAGAAGGTTGAGAGAAGTTTATACAAAGGTGTACTTGGAGCTTGGTGAAGAGGAGCACGAACCAAGTTTGTGGAATGGTAGCCAACTTTGATTGTAAAGGTATAGTCATTGTGTTATTAATAAATAATTAATTTTCATGTCCCAAATGATGGTGTCTTGAATACTTTTGTTGATTTATGTATGCCATTCTAATATCTAACCCTAACTTATATATGGAATATCATATTTGTAGTTTTTCCGTTTGTCAATATTTGGATGCAAGTTAGGCCTGGGAGGAAGCATGCAGTCAACGAAATGTCCAAGTGCGAGGAGGTCATCACCAGACATGGGATTAGAGGTATAGTTACCCGATCTCCTTTTTCTTTCTTTCTTCATATGAGTTTTGGTATGTTTGGGGTAGTTTAGAGAATTAACTGACTTTTAGACGGTTAATCGATCTGCCTACATTCTGAACCCTGTTGTAGTCATATGGGGGTTTTTCCCGCTAGCAGGAAGGGGGGAGGGGATGATGGCTAGCATCACCTCGTCCCCCCTTTCATTTGTTTTATTAATAATAAAAAATAAAATAAATGAAAAGGTGAAGGGGGAGATGCATGGAACATCTCCCTCCCACCTTCCCACACTCTTTTTTTTTTTTAATTGCATGTGTTTGTTTATTTATTTTTTGTTTAAAGTTTGATTTTTTAAATCAATGGTTGTTGTTTTTTTTTGTTTTTTTTTAAATTAATTTTTATTTAATGTGATTTTTAAACAATTTAAACTTATGCTTTTAATGTTTTATGTGGTTTTTTTGTTTGTTTTTTTAATAGTTTTTTTTATTTTTATGAACATATTTTCAAAAAACAAAGGTGTCCTGTCATTTTAAAAATTGTGTTATTCATTTAAAAAATATGTATTTTGATTAAATGAGGCGATTTTTCATTTTAGAAAGGGTGTTTCTCATTAAAAATTGTGTTTTTTGTTTTCTTTCTAAAAGCATGTTTTTTTTTTTTTTTTTTTAATAAAATAGAAAAATGTGTTTTTCCGCTTTAAATAAAAAAGAAAACATGTATTTAGAGTTTCTTTTTTCAATTTATTTTTTTGAATGTAAATTAAAAAAAATAAAATAAAATTGATTAATAAATAAAATACCACTTTTTCGATTTACAATCTCATTTGAAGCTCTTTGTTTGTGATAGTACTAGTGACGGCTAAGTGTTGGAGTTACTTCACATACACCTATGATTTATTTTTCCTAAGTTTTTTCCTATGTTTATTAGTCATTATTTAGTCCTATATTTTATGAAGAATATTCCTCTAGGGAGAATATTCTCTTCAGTTTTCACTTATGTTTGATCAGT
This sequence comes from Picea engelmannii, assembly GCA_009831015.1. NCBI lineage: Eukaryota > Viridiplantae > Streptophyta > Pinopsida > Pinales > Pinaceae > Picea > Picea engelmannii. Next base: position 530,413 of record ML785280.1, read on the forward strand.
TGAGTGGAGTCTAGATTATACATTCAGATTATCACCATGCAACATTAGGATGATCACCAGCTAATGCACATTTTCCTTGTTATAATCATTATAATATCACATTACCCATGATTCCCTGATCTCCTCCTCACTTCACTCTGTTTCAGTCAGTTAACTCAAGACTGATAGACTAGTTAACTCAACTAGGTGGCAGTTGTTGGATCATGTTGTCATCAATGCCAAAGGATTGATGTCAAAGGAACAATGTCTTGTCATAGTATATTGATGTAGTGATTGATGGCCCATGTATTGACCTTGATGCCAATGGATTGATGTCAAGAGGAGTTATAGTCATATGCATAGATGAAGATGGATCAATGAGTTGTCATTGATATATGATGCATAGTTGGATTGATGCAAAGGTGAATCATTATTGTCTTGTCATGTTTATACAAATGTATGAACACCAAAGTGGTCCCCTTATGGTGAAAGCCCTCATGGGAAGACAGTTTGTGGTGAACTCCAAAGTGGTTATTGTCTTTTCATGGTTGTACAAATGGATGAACTCCAAAGTGGTCCCATTATGGTGAAATCCCTCACGGGAAGACGCTTTGCGGTGAACTTCAAAGTGGTCCCCTTATGGTGAAAGCACTCACAGGAAGACGCTTTGTGGTTGAGTTATCCTAGAAGTATCGTCAGAGAACCCATGCTTAATTATGGAATAATGACATGAGGATAATTGAATTTTTAATTGAAACTATCCTAGATGGATAGTGTTTGTCAATCCATTTCTGGTGGTATGTGGAACGTCACATAACTCCTCACGGCTTGAGATTGATGGATTTACGAAGTTGAAGGACCCTCACTTGTTGGCTTGAAGCCCCAAAAGGTCAAAGAAGTCAAAGTTCTTGCAAAGAAGATATTATTTTAATAATAAAGTGAAGTGACAAATTCAAAAAGGATTATTTAAATAATAAAATAAAGTGACAACGTCAGGATTATTTAAAGTGAAGTGACAAAGTCAAAAGTGATTATTTAAATAATAAAATAAAGTGACAACGTCAAGATTATTTAAAGTGAAGTGACAAAGTCAAGGAGGATTATTTAAATAATAAAGTGAAGTGACAAAGTAAAAAATTATTATTTAAATAATAAAGTGAAATGAAAAAATCAAAGAGGCTTATTTAAATAATAAAGTGAAGTGACAAATTCAAAGAGAATTATTTAAAGTGAAGTGACAAAGTCAAGGAGGATTATTTAAATAATATAGTGAAGTGCCAAAGTAAAAAATGATTATTTAAATAATAAAGTAAAGTGACAAAATCAAAGAGGATTATTTAAATAATAAAGTGAATTGACAATGTCAAGGAAGATTATTTAAATAATAAATTAAGTCGATAAATTTATAATTATGGAAAGTGGTTGTAAGAAGGTTAACCCTAAAATGAGGAAAATGGGTTAAGTGGCCAAGTGGCTATTGGATACATGGACAAGTGGAAAATTAGGCAAAGTTGGACATAGGTGACTATGTGGACAAAGTGGCTATGTGGACAAAGTGGCCTACAAGATGCTTCTAAGGAAGCTACTTGGAGAGTATAAATAAGAAGCAAGAGTCTCTTGTGAAAATCATATCTTGAGCATAGCTTGAAGATCTATTCTGAGTAAGAGAGGGATTGCAAGTTCTCATGGATTCCAATGGAGCCTTGAGTGTGGGCGGATGTCAGGTTCTTGAAGTCTAAAGCAAGTTTAAGATCTTCATTCTATGGGCTCAGATCTGCCATACAAACTCTGGTATGGTTACATAGTTGTCTTGATAGATACTCTTACTTATTGTAGGGTGAATGATTAAGACATTATTGGTATGGATTTTGTGATATGGTTATGTTGGTTGATTGATAGAGTGAGGAACACTCTTATGGTTTAGTACTAATATGATTACCATAGTATACTGGTTGCAAATACATGATTAAGTAGAATTCATATTGTATGGTTGAGGAGCATGAGTAAGTTGTGGGAGATCATAGATTTGTTTTGATTGGTTATGGTTCAGATTAGACAATGAAATATTGGTAGGATGTGTACATACATGTGCTGCACTACCGACAAGTTGTGTACCTACTGACAGATTGGTATCTGTTGAGGATTGATTCATCTTCTCAGTTGGTGCTGAGTTGTGTATGTTGAGTCTTGCATTATAGAGTTGGTGCACTTGTGGAGTTGTAACTCTATTTAGTTGTTGTTGATAACCTAAGGATTGTAGTCCGTAATAAAAATAAAATTGTATGTATATCTTGTGTTCTTTTTGTTCCTTGTGGTGATGACTTATTGATGATATATGTTGTTGATGTATGTTCACATTTAACTAGTTATAAATGATAGAAATAAGTGATGAGTAAATGGTGATTGCTAACTAAGAATTTTTGTGAAGGGAATTGAAAAATATCCCTAAACTGATTCAAGCCCCCTCTGAGTGTGGTCAGTGTGTCCCTGATCTCCTCCTCACTTCACTTTGTTTCAGTCAATTAACTAAAGACTGGTATACTAGTTAACTAAGCTAGGTAGCAGTTCACTCATGTAACTGCCCAAGAGACTAGACTAGGTGGTAGTTTACTCCTATAACTGCTAGTGTGTGTCCAAATCACTCTAGACCACCCCTATGGCACATTGGATTCTCCTCTGCTGCACAATGGTTGAGTTATACAGAGTAGATCATGTTTAAATTATCATTCATTCATTTTGGTTAATGAGAATTCTTCCATTCTTTCTTTCTTGGTTCTCTTTTCTTCTATTTTCTTTGCAATTGTGCATGTCAATTCCCAAATAGATCTATTATGTGAAATTTCAACATATTTACATGGTATCAGAGCCGATATACTGTTAGGGAAAAGACACACCAAATTATTTTTGCAGGTACCGAAGATTGAAGACATCAGAAAAATGGATTTTTCAAAAGAATTCATTCTTACACCTTACAATTACTTTTCATTGAAGGATAAGATGATCATGCATATTCACATCATAGGATTGTATAGGTTAACCATTAACACAGAGAAATAACCAACATAAGCCATAGAAAAATCCAAGTATCTAAATAGAATGGATGAAGCATTCAGAAAAATTTGCAGTCTCATTTCTCTCGATCTCATTTTTCATATATGTTCTTGTAAAACCCCCAATAAAGCCTGGAACACCGTGGAATGGATCATTTTAAAAGATAATGAGAAGAGGGGACACATTCTCTAGGTGTAATTTCTCACATTGGATCCAAAAATTTTCAACAATCTCCAAGATTTATTTACCAAATATAAGGATTTAGTGTTGCAACTCAAGGCTTGTGGGGTTGATAAATCTAAGAAGGAGAAACAAATGGTTCTCACCATTGTCTCCAAACTTGGTCATGAATTCTCAATGTTTGTATCCACATTCATTCAGTTAGATTCACCTCTGGAGCCACCTTGAAGATGCCTTCTCTTGAGGAATTTATCGAATCTTTGACAAAAGAGCAGACCAAGCTCATCAACATGAGAAAAATAAAAGGCCCAAAGGGGCATGCACTTACTGTGCAAAATGGAAGCAGTCATCAATATCATAAATCTAAAGATAAAATAAAAAGAAAATCTCATGCAAATTTGAAGAAGGAAGGGTACTCAAAACCCTTCAACGATGCCTCTGGATCCAAAGGTGGAAAGGGAAGAAAATGAGAGAAATGAACATACTTACATAAAGGATTCCATCTAGAATATGCATGTATGTAGAAACAGATATATCTAATGAGCCAAATACTCTAGAAAAACAAGCTTGGAGATCGCATCCCTGAGGGTTCCAAGAAGAAGAAGCCAGAAGATTAGAATCCCAAGAAAGGCAATTATATCCTTGCTTTGATTTCCATCAACTCCTCTCCTGATGCTTGGATTGTAGATTTAGGAGCATCACATCACATGGTTTCCACAAAAGAATTATATTCTTTATTGGATGCATTCAAAGGTATTCATGTTCTGATGGGGGACAACTCTTCAGTCGAGGTCACCGACAAAGGAAGGATTGAACTCAGCAACGGAATCTTTGAGAATGTGTTGCACATTCCAAAACTTTCGTTCAATCTTATCTCCATGTATTAGATGAAAAATTCATATTCACATCTGATGCAGTGGATATCTATGACATGCAAATCAATTCCAGGGTTGCTAGCAAGGAGGTAAATCATTTATCTAGGATTTACACATTTTTTTAATTTATTGAACCAGATTCTACTTTATTGCTCACCCATGTTGATGAAAGAAGTAGGATATGGCATGAAAGGTTCAGAAATTCAAATTTCATATATATGCAACATATTAACAAGCAAGGATTGGTTTATGGTCTACCAGGCATCCATTTATCCAAAGGAATTTGTGAGGGATGTGTTCTTGGAAAACACCCTCATGAGAAATTCGACAAAGGAAAGAGTTAGAGAGATTCCTCTCCTTTAAATATGATCCATACTAACCTCATGGGACCTTTTCTACATCCATCAATAAAAAATTCAAGGTATGTTCTCATTTTTGTTGATGATTTCTCACGCTTCACATGGATTTTCTTTCTCAGGAAAATATCAGAGGTCTTTCAACACCTCAAAGATTTCAAAGCTCTCATTGAGACACAGTCAGGAAATAAAAACAATGTCCTTTGAACTGATAAAAGGGGAGAGTATGTCAACCATGATATCCAAAATATTTTTCATGGGGAAGGGATTCAATTGTAGCACATAGTTCTCTATACTCCGCAACAAAACAAAGTTGTTAAGAGGAAAAAAATATCTCTAAAAGAGATGACATCTTGCATGCTACATGCAAAGTCACTTCCATGGAGATTATGGGTCGAAGCACTTAATTGTGAAACCTACATCCAAAACATATCTCCCCATATATCTATCAAGGATAAGACCCCCTACGAGGTTTGGAGGGATGTGAAACTAGAAGTGACCTACTTTTGTATTTTTGGTTCATGTGTATGGGCTCAGATTCCCTCTGAAACGAGGAAGGAACTTGATCTATAGAGAACAATGCTTATCTTTGTTGGATACCCCAACGATGTGAAGGGATACAAAATTATTGATATTTTCTTGGACCATATCATCATTGAGCGAAGTGTCCAATTCTTTGAAAGTGTCTCACATGTACACCAACATTTGCATGAAAACACCTTTGTTCTTCCAGCTATCAGAGATGATGAGCATGAACATGTCAAATCTTCTTCAAATGAAATTTATGATTCAGAGGATTTAGATGATCGAAATACAAAGTCAGTACAGTCAGATGCAGATTCAACACATCTAGATGCATATATAGAGCTAGAGTAGAGGCCTAAGTGCTTTCACTCACTGCCACTGAACCATCTCCACTCAGGCATCTTTTCTTGGTTCAATATTCAAATCTAAAGTCTTGTGGTGAGGTTGTTGGAAATACCTTTTGGGAATCCACCATGCAAGAGGAGTACAATTCCCTCCTTGAGAACCAGACTTGGGATCTAGTTCCCCTTCCTTCTGGAAGGAACCTTGTCAAGTGCATATGGGTCTACAGGACCAAGAGCGCAACGAATGGATAAATTAGCATATACAAAGACATGCTAGTTTCTAAAGGCTTTCAACAGGTCCATGTCATTGTCTATGATGAGACCTTTGCTCCAGTAGTGAAGATGGATTCCATATGTTTGACACTTTCCATTGTGGTTTCCAAGGGATGGAAATTCCATTATATGGACGTGAAGAATGCATTTCTTCATGGTGATCTCTCTGAGGAAATCTATATTCAGAAACCCCATAGATTTATGCAGGATTCATCTTTGGTCTGTCGACTGAAGAAATCTCTTTATGGCCTCAAGCAGGGTCCGAGGGCATGGTATGCCAATATGGATTCCTACATGTTGTCACAAAGCTTTTTACATTGTAAATCAGACCCGAATGTTTACATTGTTAGGAAAATTGATTCATTTCTACTCTTAGTTCTATGTGTTGGTGATTTGTTGATCACCGTTTGCTTGAATTCAACAATTGTTGCAGTCAAGAAGATTTTAAATGATAGGTTCTTGATGACAGACATGAGTTCTCTACACTAATTCCTTGGACTCGATATCAGTCATGGATCAGGAATCAAACTGTCTCAGGCCAAGTATGCACGAGATCTCCTTGAGATATTTCACATGATAGATTGCAAGTCTGCTCAACTCCTTTCCTATCAAGAGTCTGACTGGAGGATGGAGGGGACACTCCACTAGTTGACATCACACTGTATAGACAACTAGTGGAGAGAATTTTGTATCTCACCCACTCTAGAGCATACCTCTCCTATGCAGTTGGCACAATTTCCAGGTTCATACAGGAGCTACATGAGCTACATTTGAAGGCTACAAAGCATATCCTTCGATATGTATAGGGAACCGTCACCTTTGGGATTCATTATTCAGAAGAATCTTCATTGGACCTCATCAGGTTCATTGATTCTGACTAGGTTGGCGATAGCATTGATCGCAATTCCACATCTGGTTTCTCACTCAGTCTTTGTTACAAGCCTATCTATTGGTCGAGAAAGAAGCAGATTGATATTTATCTACCTCCAGTTAAGGCAGAATGCAGATGGGTAGGTAACATAACCATTCATGTTATGTGGCTACAATATTTTCTCACTGAGTTGGGAATTTAGTTTCATCGGTTGATCGTGATCTAGTTTGACAACTAGAGCACTCTGAAGTTTTGTAGAGATCCAGTTCAGAGGCAGCGGATGAAGCACATCGAGATCCACATGCACTACATCCAGGACTTAGTACAAAAGGGGATCATCGACCTACAATTTTTTCCTTTAGCAGACCGAACTACAAACATCTTCACCAAGACCTTCACTGAGAAGAAGTTTCAGTCTCTGTGCAGTCGTCTTGGAGTGAAGGATACAGTTACCTAGCAACTGTCAGTTCTTCTTTTTACATACATTGTACTTTGAGGGGGGGGTTTCCCTCTTTCCTCGCTTTATTTCAATGTATCTTTTGTATTTGGGTACCTAACATGGCCTCGTTGCCAAGAACCATTCTTTATTTTTACCATAGTGATGTTCAGGGGGGTGTTGGAGTTACTTCACACACACCTAAGATTTATGTTTTCTAAGGTTTTTCCTATTTTTATTAGTCATTATTCAGTCTCCTATATTTTAAGAAGAAAATTCCTCTAGGGAGAATATTCTCTTCCGTTTTCACTTCAGTTTGATCAGTTGAGTGGAGTCTAGATGCTACATTGGAATTATCACCATGCAACATTGGGATTATCACTATATAATGTGCATTTTCCTTGGTATCATAACTAGACTAACACGTTACCCATGATCCCCTAATCTCCTCCTCACTTCACTATGTTTCAATCAGTTAACTGAAGACTAACATACTAGTTAACTCAGCTAGGTGGCAGTTCACTCCCGTAATTGCCTGAGAGACTAGACTAGGTGGCAGTTTACTCTCATAACTATCGTTGTGTGTATATATCACTCTATACCACCATTATGGTGTATTTGTTTCTCCTCTAGTGCACATTTGTTGAGTTATACATTGTATATCATGTGTAAATTATCATTCATTCATTTTTGTTAATGAGAATTCTTCCATTCTTTCTCTCTTGCTTCTCTTTTCTTCTCTTTTCTTTGCAAATGTGTATGTCAATTCCCAGCTAGAACTATTATGTGCAGTTTCAACACATTTACACTAAGACCATTGTCTCAATTAAGTCACAATTTTAACTCCAAAAATAAGAAGGGTGATATAGGTAGCATCACTTTTCGATTTGAGAAATGGGGATAAAAACCGAGACCACTAAAAACGAGAACTCTCTTCTCTTCTTTTGTAATCCCGTAACTTAAGAACTCACATAAGAAATGTGTTTAGAAAGTTCAATCAACTTCGTTTTCACAGTGAGGCTTAAATAAAATAGAATTCACATCAAAAAACCTTTAGAAAAATAAAATAAAATAAGAAATAAATAACAGTTGGCATTACGATATAATATTAAAGTATGTTAATATAAAATTTCACAATCAATCATTATGATCAATATAAAATTATATTTTATTGTGATTATCCCACCACCCGTATGAAGATTTAATAAATCTATAAAAAGTCAACGGATCGATATAATACAAACATATGATAATATAAAATTTCACAATCAATCATTATTATCAATATATAAAGTCAACGGATCGATACAGTACAAAATTATGATAATATAAAATTTCACAATCAATCATTATTGTCATTATTGTCATGCCTTGAATGACTTGTCAAGCATGGCATCGAACATGCAGCTGGTGAGGGAGAGTGCCATGGATCTCATCATTCACTCCATTGACTGATTTCATGCTGGATTTCTTTGTACAAACACTCACACAAATCTTTGAAAAAACTATGGGTGTCTTTGCACAAACACTCACAAAAATATTTAAGCATGTGTTGTGCATTTAGCACGATTTAGGTAAATTTTGAAAAAAAAAATTTTTGTAAATGTGAAAATGCTACCATGCCGAGTGTGTATAATGGGTGTCTTTGTGAAAAAAAACTAAAAGCATAGGAAAGCTTTGATGCTCATCGATACAATACCGACAAAATATATTGCAGAGTTATATGGTTTGTTATTATGTTTTCTAGTGTGTACATCAAGGCAGGTAACAATGGGGCCGATGTGAATCTAAAAACCTGAGATTATGGAATAGAGCAAAGAAGGGAGAACATGTAACAACAAACAAAATTCTACGTGGGAAATGAGGTGTAAGAATATTAAACATTCATCCATGCAAGGATAATTTAGGTATTCAAGCTCTAAGGGAGAAGACTTCAAAGCAGGAGTGAAGGGAAGGGAGAAGACTTCAAAGCAGGAGTGAAGGGATTTTTTAATATTTTAAAATTTTGGGTATTTAAGTTCCAGGTCGGATTGAAGGGATTTTTAAAAATTTAAAAATTTGGGGTATTTAAGTTCCGAAGTAGAAGGCTTTCGAGCAGGATTGGAAAGGTTTTCTTAAAAGTGTGAAAGTTGATTTTGATGGTAAAGTGCTTAGAGGAGATTCGGTTAAAGTCTCATAAATTAGAAGATATATTTTACCCATCTAATGTCTCCCCTCTTAAAATTGTGAAAGTTGATTTTGATAATAACGTGCTTAGAAAACATCGGTTAAAGCCTCATAAATTATAAGATATATTTCACCCATCTCATCTAGTCTAATCCATCCACTCTCTTTGCTTCCCAAGTTGAAAAAAGTAGTTGAAGCATGTGCCATATATTGTTACACTACATAGGTATAAGAGATAAAAAATTGTAAATGATTAAGTAATAAATGTTAACATGATCTATTTATTTAAACGGTTTTATTAAAAATGGGAATTAACAAGAAATAAAAATAGTAAATGATTAATTAATCAATATTATCACAATCTTCCCCGGATGGGGTGCTAGGTGGCGCAATCGGGCCAGGTGGAAACGACAGAGGTTGGGGAGTAAATGCTCCTACCGGCCTACCCCAATCCAGTCATTAAAACCCATGAAGGCACACAAGCGATCCCTCCCGAGCAGTACTCTCGCGCGAGCGCAAGGTACTCTCTCCCAGCGCACTGACCAGAGTGGAATTATGAGGCGTTTTAATGCCAAGGTTATAACTACTGTTCTGATATTGGAGCTCGCCATTCGAATTAT
>ML785280.1:554449-597296 GCA_009831015.1 Picea engelmannii
TATTAACTAATTGTTGGAATAAGAAATATATTTATTGTTAATTCTAGTTACCCGAATTGAAAATGGGTTGTGGCGTATAAATTCTCGGAAGGTGAATAAATGAACATAATTAATTGGTAAGTATTACATTTAGTCGTTGGTTACTCAACTATGAAATATTGGGCACCTTGGGTCGACAAGTTATTAATTAGCTAAGTTATGGTTAATATTGTTAATAAAGATTTTATGACACCTAACAGTTGAATTCTTATATAACCCTCTAATCTTACATTAAAATAATGATATGCTTAAGTATTAATTTAGCAAATGTAGATTGCCTTCACTTGAATTTGAATTTTAAGGGGTGGATTTTACAAACTCGAATGGCTTTGTGTCCTACGCTTAAATAATATCAATCACTTAAAAGAATTTGAAAATTTACTTTGGTATTATTATGATCACTTACTTGGAAATAATGGAGCAAGAGTCAGTTATGTAGTTGAACTCTACTTCATTTAATGTACATCCTATTTATCTGTGATCTGTTGTAATCGCCCAAGTAGATATGATTTCCTATATAATAATGTAATCAGTCTTCATTCAATAAAAAATTGTGTTTTTCTCATAATTCCAAGTCACTTTGGGTAGTCCTTAAACTTTTGGATTGTTATAAGAGAAAAGATAAAACTACCTATTACCATCGGGGTCTACCTTAGTGATTGTAATTGTGTACTTACTATTGTTATGACATTTGACAATTATAGAGTTCATACCTTGCAAGGAATCTTTTAATTTTACATATTGGTAGAAATTTTAATGTTATAAGTTAATGGAATCATAACCTACGCAACTAGAATGGTTAACTTATTTCCAAGTTAAAATGTTGGTTAAAAGGAAAAAGACTACTTGTATTGTCTTATCTTTTTACTAGATAATATCCTTCAAAATAGTATGAAATCTTTTATAGTTCTTGAAAATTAGAATATTAACTTTGACGGTTGAGCATTATAGTTTTACAAGTGAGGTTAGATATGTTTGTTGTTGTTATTTTAAAAAAGAAAAAAAAATAATAATTACTACCTTTCGTTGTAATTCATTTAATCATTGATTGTAGCTAACAGAGGTTGTTACAAAGATGAATGTGGGCTTATCCTACCTATAGAAGACGCCATTGCAAATGTTTGGGTACTTGACTCAGAAGTGTCATTTCAGAGTGTTTTAGAAATTACTAGCCTAATATTTTTGGCAAAGTTTATCTCGACGATGGTGAGCCTTGACGTATCATTGGAAAATAATATGTTCTACTAAAGATGAAAAATGACAATTGTTGGTTTCTAAAGGATGTGAGAGTTGTTTCACAACTCAAGAGAAACTTGATGGGAGACAATCCCATACATTTTTTATATTTGTCGGTTTTGTGAGTGTTAAGAAGGTTGGTGTTAGGGTAAATAATCAATTTGGTGTTCACGTAAATAGTGTTTCTTGGATTATAGATAACTTAGTGTACATATGAGATATGCATATCTCATCCCAGGTATACCTTGGATATCTTGAGAATATTTGACATGTTGGATTGCAAATCTACACCCACAACATTTTTACCAAGGGCCAAGTTTTCAACAAAGTGTTCCACTCCTTTGGTTGATGCAATGTTGTGGCAGTGTCTTTTTTCCATCCTCTTGCACTTGATTCACAATCGTCTTGATATCTCCTATGCAGTTGGGTTGGTTTCATTGTTCATGTAGGAACCACATGAGCTTCAATGGAAAGATGCAAAGATAATTCTTTTCTACATTAGAGGGACACACACATATGACATTCATTATTATTCTAATGGTAATGAAAATTTAGTAGGTTATACGGACTCCAATTGGGATGGTGCTATTGATGACCGCAAGTCTACATCTGGCTATGTATTCCATCTTGGCTATGGTCCCATTGCTTGGTCTAGCAAGAAGCAAGCTTCCAATTCTCTTTAGTGTATAGAGGTAGAGTACCATGGTGTTTTTAATTCTACCACCTATTATATTTGTATTTGACATATTTTTTCTGAGCTTAGTTTTTAGCAGAGAATCCTACTCGAATTTGGTGTGATTATAAGATTCCTATGCATATTTACAAGGATCTAGTAGAGCATCAACGCACCAAGAACATACAAGTTAACAAGCGTTACATCATATACTCATTCATGATAAGATTGTATAACATCCATCCCGTTTAGTTGTGACAACAAGCCTCACATAACAAGTGCAATTTTTTTTTTTTTTTTTTTGTGTGTGTGTGTGTATAGAAGGGTAACAAGACATTATACTCAACGTCGCAACATGATGACGAACATGATGCATGCAACTCACACGGAAACAACATAATGACCTAAGAAGCACATCAAGTATCTGGAAGAAATGGACAACAAACAACTGACGAAAAATAAGTATGACTACCCATCTGTCCTACCCTGCAATGGTTAGGACCTCCAGGACACATAAGCAATGCTCAAGCCCAGGTTCCCATCGATTTTGACCATTTAAGGTCTCAGGGCTAGCGATTTTTCTGAGGAACCAGAAGGTGTCTATGTCCCACCTGACACCAGCAGGCCAAGCCTACTAAGCTAACGACAATCATCCTAACAACCCAACACACCCAAGTTAATTACACCAACAACTATAACCCTTACAGTGAGCAAATCCAAACAGATTGAGCGTTTACAAAACCAAGTACCAACATTAATTAATAGTAAACAACAATTGCCCTCAAAGGGAAGCGTAAGCTAAAAACGACTTCGTCAACTATCCAATCATTAATCAAGGAAAAAAGGGTGAATGTCCATGACTTAAATTGACGTTAATTACAGATCAATTATCCAGCCTAAATTTAACATAGATTTACAATCGGACAGGAAGTCACCTTCCAATTAGTCACAAATTAAAAAATGTATTAGCATTGAAACCATTTAGAAATTTCAATTAAGTAAACATGTTAATTCCTTTTGACATTAAGAACAATCTAAATTAATATTTGACAATATATAAACAATGGTACCAAGTCATAGTATAAATTCTCATGAATGATTAACACGATTTAACAAGGTGGAATCCTTAAGTGAAATGCTTGTTGAGTCATTAATATTAACTAAGCCGTTTCTCAAGGTAGTTCCTAAAAGCATCATCGATAAACAAGAGAGACTTTGGCCTTATTTCTTGAAATTCATTGAAAAGTAAAAAGTGAAAATCTTAAAACAAGTGAGAATGTTTAATCAAAACTTCTAGGAGAATTTATTCTTAAGAGAAGGTAATGAGTGCTTACCCTTGATTACAAGGTGAGTGGAACCATTCTAAAATTAAACTTATTGACTAACCCTTTTTAAAACCCAACTTTTCTTTAATATTTAATTCCCTTCCTTTGTGAGACTAAAATTCACCATTTAAAATCATCCTCTTTCAATTGAACTTACCACTTTAGTAAACATTCTATTTCATTACTCAATTATATAAATAAAAAGGGGGGGCAATATTTTATCAACTACTCTTCCATAATTATCACCCATTCCCTATCTTAGTTTTCCTTTCAGTCCATCACTGTTGGCAAGCAATTGAAGACCGCCAATTATGATAGGTGGAGTCACAATTTAGCGAGGAAAATTTTTGAATATAGGTTTAATCTACTGTAAGATTTCACTCTGGCATTATTCTTAACGCTCCGCTATTGAATTAGACAGAAGGGAAAATAACCAAATTTCTACAATAGAAGGGTTTAACCCAATTGGCAAAAATTATGAACAAAGGTTTAAATTTAACATTGTCAACAAAATGGAAAAAGACGATTTTATTTCATAAATTTCTAACTAAATAACTGACAATAGACTTATTCATCTCATAACTGAATGCACAATTGTTGTATAAAAAAAGGAATGGACTGAGAGGTAAATCGCTGACTAAGATACCGGTGAAATTGTCTGTCAAAAAGATATTGGTATCGCTAGAAAAGGAATAAAGCTCAATGCTAGACAAGTAACGGATAGGGGACGAGGTCAATACAACCACCATCATACCATCAATTGCTACAGGAAAACACACTGATCATTCGCTACCGGAAAATGCACTGATCATTCACTATAGGAAAGTGCATTGATCATTCGCTATAGGAAAGCGCAGTGATCATTTTCTATAGGAATGGTTGTTTGTGGTTATTTCCAGTTAATATTTGTTGAATCACTGGAGGTGTCCATCTAAATACACAACAAACTTTCCTTAGAAATGGGTGCAAAATCTACCTCGTGTTCAAGGTTCACCGACCAGTGATAATAATAGAATCACTTTTTATCTATTGTTGTTGTCATTTAAAAAATCACACTAAATGATAATTGAATCACGTTTACCTATAGTTATTTTAGTCTTGGAGCTCGCATGATCCATGAAAAGAAACTATACCAGAATTAAAAATGGGTGGCACCTAACAATTATAAATCGCTACTTCAGATATGTTACAGAAACACTAATTTTTGTAGTGCAGAAATAAAAATTATAAAATGGTTAATATTACAGATCATACCATTGTTTTGTGCAATCAGTAATTCGATGTCAGGATGTCTAAGAAAAACCCAGTCAAAAATTCACTCATTAGAAGTATCAATCGCAAGAGCAAAATCGCTTCCACAAAATCATAATCATTGATTTTTAGCATAAGAGTAACGCTAAGTTTTATAATTAAATTTGTTGTCAATAAAAGGTAAAATTCTTAGTAAATAACAAGAGTTACTCCAATCGACGAAAGGCTTGTAAATTTTGTGATAAAAGCGCTGGGGATTTTTGTGAAAAAACATGCTTAAAATTTAGTGATAAGACACGTTGTGTACAGTGATAAAGAACTCTTCAATTTCAATGATAAACACATGCAGATACATGTTGAAAGACACTGGTCTATACTGTCAATTTTACAGAGATACTAATAATCTAAGAAACAATTCGCTAAGGTTTCCTTTCTTAAAAATGCCATCCAAAGACCAGAGTATAAATTCACCCACTCCATACATTAGAATTTCATAGAACCGTTAATAGTTGGCCAACAAAATTACAAACGAAGAGCTAAATTATCCATCAATACGTAAACGCAGTGTAAATTTTTATCCGTCGCTGCCAAAAACATAGTCAAGAATGTAAATATGCACAGAATGGTAAGAGAGGTGCAAGGATCCAATGGGAAACCATTGAAAGGATCATAGGGACTTTATCCGCCCAACACAGAGAAATTCTAGCAAGGTATAAAGCGTGCAGTGGAAAGAAAGGTTATGCCAACGACAAAGATTTACAGGATTAGTAAAACACATCAAGGTGCAAGAAACAACTGCCAAGAACAACAATAGAGGCAGCCGGCGGATGGGTTCATCCTACACTTCACCATCCTCGCACAGGAAAGAGGAGCCTTCAGATCCATAGGTCTTTTAACGCTAAGGAGATGACCGTAGATCAGGCGCCTGGACGACCGCTCAAGCGAGGAATGGTGAGCTAGGGATGAGGGATAAAAAACCTCAAGGTCATAATCAACTCATAGGGAGGTCATGACATAAGGGAAGATGAAGGTCATGTAATTCAATCAACCAATCATTCAACTAGGCTATGTTAGCGCTCTGTAATGTTTCCAAGGCTGAAGAGGCAGTCATAGAGGCAACATCAAAACCACTTCAAGTCTTGGATCTAGCCCTCCAAGACTCAGAGAGGGATCTCTCTGTCTAATATAGCTTTTTTTTAATAGGTATTAGGCTAGTAATGCAAGTCTGGGATTGGGTTTTTTAAATGGTTGTTTTGGAACAGCAAGGAGGGCCATTGGGCAAATGGGGTCTGTGCTTAAATATCTGATTCATTCTCAGATCTAGACAAAGATTTTACATAGGGCAAGGTAGTGGAAGTGTTGGATCAAATTTAGTTTTGATGGTGTCGATTTGAGGAAGAACTAGGGGATGAAAAAGCGAGCAAATGAGCAGTTAAGAATTCATAAACTAGCTTTTTAGAGGAGAAACATAAAGATTATCACAAGATCAGATGCAGAGTATTTGCTAATAAATTCTTCTCTGTTACTCTTTTTATGATAATGAGAAATTGAAAACAAACAAAATGATAACATGAAAACACTCAACAAAGAAGGAAAACGCCACCAACACCTCTGCACAGGAATCCTGTAAACAACATGTCTATTACTGATCATTCATCTAGAGATTACAGAAAGAGTTTTCTGGCCAAACATAGCCCATTGTCCAGCAAGGAACCTCACAGGTCGAACCCTTTTACATTAAAATCCTCTCAAATAAATAGGAGATATCCCCCAACAAGTTTCGGAAGTCAGTTTAATCACCTCGGCCAAAAATACCCACGAATCCCTCAAATTCTGGAACTGTCCGCCATGAAAATTGGATCGGTTTTCTGCGAAAAAGGGGTCCGAACAGACATGTGGTTCTCTTCAATGATGACACCTGGGAAAAAACTGAAGGCGTTTATTATATATGGGCGTGTTCTGGACAAAAACCTCCTTCGGTTTCACCAAATTTTCCTCGATCTGGCCGTTACAACTCCTGCCAGATCGGGACTGTAACAGATAAACCAAAAATGCGAAAAAAGAGGCTGAAAGACAGATTCGATTCTAAATGCTCGTAGCTCTGTTGAAAAAACTGAGAGAGGTTTTTGTTTTTAAGCCTGTTATGAGAACAAAACTCTCTAGGATTTTTAAAATCCATCTTCCTTTGCCCAGAAATTTCCTCGGATGAACACATGCTGAAATAGGCAAAAATGGCAAAAATATTAAAAAAGTGATTTTTTTCATGGAAAACGGTATTCTGGACCCCCCCCCTGAGGTGGTAAGAGGTTTTAGGGGGGGAGGGGGGGGTCCGCTGGAATCAGATCATGACATGTGGAGGGGGGGTGGTTTTGAAAAACCATTATTCCCAATCCCCCCCTCTCGTTAAAGTCCGGATGGTGAGGGGGGGTTCGGAATTTTTATGGACCGTTTGATTTATTTTGAGTGTGATGTATGCGTACGAGAGTTGTAAGGTGTGCGTTGAGGTAGGTGTGAGTGGGAGTGAGGTAGACTTAGGGTAGTTTCATTTTATGTTTTTTTGTTTTTAATATAATTTAATATATGTTTGCTTACGTTTTTGTATTTTGTTTTTTGTATTTGTTTTATTATTGTTTTATATATTATTTTATATATTTTTTGTTTTATTATGATATGTTTTATTATTTTGTGTTTAATAAATAATTTGTTATTTTTATGTTTTGTTTAAATATTTAATATGTTTTATATTGTTTTTTGTATTTTCTTTTTATTTAATTTTTAATTAATCCTAATTACTAACCTAGTTACTAACCTAACTATATTATTAACCATTAATTAATTAATTAACAATTGATTTATTATTAATTAACCAACTAATTATTAACTAATCCAGCTTATTAAACTAACTACATTAAATTTTGTTACTAGCATTATTAACTTAATGTTTTTATCTTAAGTCTCATTATTCATGGATGGGTGACGGGCGAGAGGTAGTCAATGGGGCAACGGGACAAGGGAGTGAGGGCGCATCGTGGATGAAGGATGCAACAGGGTGATGGGGAATCGAGCGAAAAGAATGAAGGGGAAAAAATGGGATCAACCGAGCCAGACTTCGTCATCACGAGAGAAACGCCAAATCAACAGTTGAAGAATCGAGTTGCCTATAATTATAGGACCTCAACATAGGCTCCACCTGGGGATGGCAGCTTCTTTCAAGAGGTGTCAAGAACCATGGACCTGTGAATCATGTAGACTGGTGCTTTATCCATTGGGCTGATCCCAAAATCTTATTCTGCAGCCTATACCTATTTTGATCTTGCAACTGAAAACAAATCAAATGAACACTGCTGAAAAAGAGATGCTCAGAATGATGAGCTTATTCACATTCTCCTACCTACCCTATGCTACTGCTCATTTTGTTAAATCAAATAATACAAAAATGACAATGAATCCAATCAAGTAGCTTCTGAGACCAGTTGATTGCTTGACTTCTCGTTAGCACAGTGAAAAGCGCAGCTTCACCTTTTGCCCATAGATTCAAAACTGCAAAGTGTAATGACCATTGTTGAAAGCATGTTTGATCTTTACAACAGAGACCCCAACAATCTTGAAGAACAAAAGTAATGTTAGAGAAATATTGAGGCTCTATAATGAGAAAATTCTCCATATAGGTAGCTACAAGATCAAGGTAGAAATGACATGTTCCTTGATTTTTGGATGGAAGCTCTGGCACTGTATCTATGTTATCTTCATCCTCATGCATTTCCTGACATGGCTGSAACTTTCCTAATGGGTTTTGAAATCATGCTTCTGTTGAACACACCCCTGTAGCTGATTGTTCTATCATATCCATATCATAGCAACGTTTTATCCCATAGCTAGATGATGGGGAATGATTTTGACCCCACGGGCCATCCAACCGATCAGCTATTGGATCCTGAAAAGACTGACAAGACTGCTGCATTGATTCAAATGATATTTCCTGACCTTTTATGTATTTATCCTTCAACACTTGTCCAAGAGTCTCCTTCAAAATTTGAAATGAATTAAAGCACAATGGTACAAAGCTGTTTTGAATTAACTCAGAATTTGCCTCAGGCTTTAATCTTTCATCTGAAAATTGAAAATTGAAGTAGGTAAAGGGATGCAACTCTGGGTTTAGAACAACCTTCACATCAACACTGGCATATTCCCCCCGTGGATCAGAACATTCTCCCTCTCTACTATTGACATCTTGCTTACAATTTCCCCTCAAAAATTGAAAAGAAGCGAAACATAAGGGCAAAGATTTTTCCCTTACTTTGAAATTTTCTGCACATTGATCCTTGCTGTCATAACTTCCATGCACAGATTGATTGTCATATCTAAGATGTAACTGATCTTCTTCCTGCCAATGACATGCTGCTAATTTCTCTTAACAGTCAACCTCTATTTTAGCTTCATGATCATCCTCATACTGGTCACACTTGGGTAAATCATCCATGGATTAAATGCCATTGAACATGCATATCATGTCAGCTGGTTGTTCCTCTACAAGTTGATATGGGGCTTCATCTTTGACTGTGTTGTGAATTGAATACATGAACGAATCATTATTCAATCCATGGTACCCAGGATGAGCAGAAAAATGTTTGGTAACTATGACCGTGTCTTTCTCTGAAATCAATGGAACATGATGTCTTTGGACAACAAGCTCCTCTTTTATGTTAATCTTCTGCATCAGCTCTTCCATGGCACTGGCGAAAATCTCTAGTTTAGCTTCTGATGACTTCAGTTGCTCCATCTCTTTGTCCTTTAATTGTGACCTCTTGATCAACAAGTTGGTATCCACATCAACTGCAATGTTCTGCATTTCTTCAAGGCTTGTAGTCTTCCTTTCTCTTAACTGAAATGTCATCTCAGAATCGAATGCATCTGGGTAATGCAAGTGAGATGATCCTAGGGGTGGCCTTATATCAGTAGGTATTGCATGATACACCTTATTGAATCTGGCTGAAAACTGATGTATTGTCTCCCCTGGCTTTCTTTTGAAGTGGTCATAGTCTTCTAGGAGGAGGAAAACATTTCTCATGACCACCCATCTATCTAGGAAAACTTGCATAAATTGATTAAAATTTCTGATGCTAGCAGCTGGAAGGTTCTTAAACCAATCTTTAAATTTACCTCCCAAGGACAGGGCAAACATCGTGATACATACATCTTCATCGACAAACCTCATAAAGGTCAAGGAAATCCTCAAGGTTTTGAATATGCTTTTCAGCAGTAATATTGGCATTCTCTCCATCAAACCTGGGAAGATTACTGATGTAATTGACAGGGAGGTCATGGAGAATGGGAGGAAAATCTAGAGGCTGATATCGGTCTGAGATTTTTGCAAGCACAGGAGATGAAGCAAGAGGCTTACAACCATCCAGAGGTTTCATAAGAGTAGGAGATAAAGCAGGGGGCTTATGTATCACTAGGCTTTCTACAGATTGAAAATAATCATCCTGAATTTCAACAATATACTCTAGACCAGGATCATGATATGAGAGAAAGTAATTGCAAATGAAACCAAAGATGTCTTGAATGTAATTTGAGCTTGAGTGCCTGGTCTTTCTAGGCTGCTTGGTCATGCTTCATGTTCTTCCTCCAGTGGAGTCTTCGAGTTAGCACTGTCTGGAGCTAATTGGAGTCACCAGGTGAATGATCTCAGCCTTCTGGTCACTGTCCACCATCAGTTATCAGATGTGGAGCTTTGAAGTGTACTACTGGAGAACTGTTCCCCAATGGAGTCGCCATTCTGTTAGCGCTCTGTAATTTTCCCAAGGATGAAGAGGCAGTCACAGAGGCAACATCAAAACCACTTCAAGTCTTTGATCTAGCCCTCAAAGACTCAAAGATGGATCTCTCTGTCTGATATAGCTTTGTTTTAATAGGTATTAGGCTAGTTATTCAAGTGTGGGGTTGGGGTTTTTAAATGGTTGTTTTGGAACAGTAAGGAGGGGCATTGGGAAAATGGGATCTGCGCTTAAATATCTAATTCATTCTCAGATCTAGACAAATATTTTACACAGGGAAAGGTAGTGGAAGTGTTGGATCGAATTTAGTTTTGATGGTGTCGATTTGAGGAAGAAATAGGGGATGAAAAAACAAGTAAATGAGAAGTTAAGAATTCATAAACTATATTTTTAGAGGAGAAACATAAAGATTATCACAAGATCAGATGCAAAGTATTTGCTAATAAATTATGCTCTGTTACTCTTCTTATGATAACGAGAAATTGAAAACAAACGAAATGATAATAGGAAAACACTCAACAGAGAAGGGAAACGCCACCAACACCTCTGCACAGGAATCCTGTAAACAACATATCTATTACTGATCATTCATCTAGAGATTACAGAAAGCGTTTTCTGGCCAAACATAGCCCACTGTCCAGCAAGGAACCTCACAGGTCGAACCCTTTTACAGTAAAATCCTCTCAAATAAATAGGGGATATCCCCCAACAAGTTTCAAAATTTGGTTTAATCACCTTGGCCAAAAATAGCCACGAATCCCTCAAATTCTGGAACTATCCGCCATGAAAATTGGACCCGTTTTCTGAGAAAAATGGGTCCGAACAGACATGTGTTTCTCCTCAATGATGACACCTGGGAAAAAAATGAAGGAGGTTATTGTATAAGGGCTTGTGCTGGACAAAAACCTCCTTCGGTTTCACCAAATTCGCCTCCAGCTGGCCGTAACAGCTCCTGCAAGATCGGGACTGTAACAGATAAACCGAAAATGCGAAAAAAGAGGATGAAAGACAACTTCGATTCTCTCTGCTCATAGCTCCGTTGAAAAAAATGAGAGATTTTTTTGTTCTTAAGACCGTGCCGAGAGAAAACCACTGTCGTAATTTTAAAATCCATCTTCGTTTTCCCAGAAACTGCCTCGGACGAACACATGCTGAAATAGGCAAAAATGGCAAAAATATAAAAAAAGCGGTTTTTTTCATGGAAAACGGTATTCCGGACCCCCCCCGAGGTGGTAAGAGGTTTTAGGGGGGGGGGTGTCCACTGGAATCATATCATGACACGTGGAGGCGGGGTGGTTTTGAAAAACCATTGTTCCGGACCCCCCGCTCTCGCTAAAGTCTGGATGGTGAGGGGGGGTCCGGAATGTTTATGGACCGTTTGATTTATTTTGAGTGTGATGTATGCGTACGGGAGTTGTAAGGTGTGCATTGAGGTAGGTGTGAGAGGGAGTGAGGTAGACTTAGGGTAGTTTCATTTTATGTTTTTTTGTTTTTAATATAATTTAATATATGTTTGCTTACGTTTTTGTATTTTGTTTTTTGTATTTGTTTTATTATTGTTTTATATATTATTTTATATATATTTTTTTGTATTATGATATGTTTTATTATTTTGTGTTTAATATATAATTGGTTATTTTTATGTTTTGTTTAAATATTTAATATGTTTTATATTGTTTTTTGTATTTTCTTTTTATTTAATTTTTAATTAATCCTAATTACTAACCTAACTATATTATTAACCATTAATTAATTAATTAATTAACAATTGATTTATTATTAATTAACCAACTAATTATTAACTAATCCATCTTATTAAACTAACTACATTAAATTTTATTACTAGCATTATTAACTTAATGTTTTTATCCTAAGTCTCATTATTCATGGATGGGTGACAGGCGAGAGGTAGTCAATGGGGCAACAAGACAAGGGAGTGAGGGAGCAGTGTGGATGAAGGATGCAACAGGGYGATGGGGAATCGAGCGAAAAGAATGGAGGGAAAAGACACGGGATCAACTGAGCCAGACTTCGTCATCACGAGAGAAACGCCAAATCAACAGTCAAAGAATCGCGTCGCCTATAATTATACGACCCCAACAGGCTATACAATTTTCATTCATGAAACTAGACAATAAGTTTACCTAACCAAAACACATGCAGATCTAAATCATAAATCCTATAACATTCTATCATTCAACGAAGAAGCATACCGTTGCATGTTCGCCTTCTCTGAGTGTAGTCTGCGAGCTCTGTTCCACTCCCGCTCGCCGACTGTCGAGACTACGATACCTCCCAGCCAATGCTAGGGGTACTTTTCTTCACCCTTATCCCACCGAGCCACAAAGGGGCCACACACACTATCCAAAGATTTCTCCTAGCTCCCAGCTCGTCTCTCAAGGATGATCTACCACTCCTCTCCGAGCTGGGTATCCCAACTCCCCACAAGTAAATCAGTCAAGTCGATATTTCTGCAGCGTAATGTTACGCAAACAGAAGATGATCCTTCATCCTTCTCCTTCCTTTATTTTATAGAGTTTCAAACTTCTTTTCTTTCCTAAAATCTCATTTAATTAAAGTTATAAAAATAAATTCCTAAAATTTCCTCTCCGTACAGGTGTCCCCCATTCCATACATTCCTCCATAAATTAATTTCTTTAATTCAATAATTATCTTTATTTCCCTCACCCACCCAGAGTTACTCCTAGAATCACTCCTAGGTGTCCCTAGATTCCCTTATAGGTTTTAAAGGATTTCCCTATTATGAAATTGCTAATTCAGTTTAAAATTAGAAAGCTCTTAAATGTGGATTATTTACTAAGTTGACTTCCTGCTTTTTCCCTTAAGTTCCCCTTTTTCCTTTTTATGTTACCTCCTTTCCCTAGTTTCCTATTTTTTTTATTTTTCCTCTTTCCCCTTTTACATAGAACTCAAAAAGGCAGGTGAGGAATTTAACCCCTTTTTCCTTTTATCATTAATTTAGTATATTTTAAATTATCCAACGCTAAAATAATTAATTCCCTCTTTACATTTTATAACCACATATTTTATTTCTTATGAATAAATTAATTTCTTACTCCCTTCATGTTACAAAATTTTATGAAGATCATAATTATTATTTAAGTGGTTTTTATTTAATATATATATGTATATATATATATATATATATATATATTTATCCATTTATTTTATTTTATTATTATTTATTTTTTTATAATATTTTTTTTTAAGGGTAGACAAAATTTTACCCGTAGCGAAATTTTGGACATAGAACTTAGATTTTGTATTGGGCAACATTTAATTAGGGAATTTTTTTTAAAATTTCTTAGCATGTTATTTGTCTTAGGGCCATCTAGGTCCATCCCTCTATCATCATCAAGGAGACGTTCCCTTCAAGACGCACTAGGTGCTCCAAGGGTGCCACTCGCCTCATCTGTTCCTTTGCGCGACATGCCCTTCAAGAAGCACTACGTGCTCCAAGGGTCCCACTTGCCTCTTGACTGATTGGTAGACATCAATAACCCCTCTAGTCAACACTCTTCTAGGTGAACTTGCGGGAGACTAAGGGATTCTAAGGAATAAGGTCCCCACCTTACTGCACACCCCTTAGAATCATCATGAGCAACTGTCGCAGTCTGCCCTCACGGCATCGCCAGTCCTCTCGAACTAGGTAATCGTTAACCTACAGTTCGAGCCATGGAAGGAGTTCTACTAGGCTGTGGCAGGGTTGTTGTCCACACCTCTCCCTCAACATCTCTGGTAGTTGTGTGCGACCCCTTTACTCCATATATGAGTCTGGTCGACAAGCTATCGTCAGCCTGCATCATCAATAAATCATGTCAGAACATACTCATATCATATCATCTAGTTAGATGCACTAATATCTTAGTAAAACAATCAAACCCCCAATGGAACACTCCCTGATTTGATCTAGAGTCTAAGAGGTTCCATCGATGCCTTTTCATCCTCAAGGTCCAAAACCTGGCACACACAGTAAAACCGAGCCAATAGCACCTGTCTATGTCGATGTAGTAAAACAAGATGTCATCTACCCATAACGCATCATAATAAAAGTCAAATGTTTTAATAGCATAATAATCTAGATCACTTGCGAGCAAGTGTCCTCAAGAATAAGTTTTCTCAATGCACCAGAGAGGGATGTTACATACACCCCCTCTTGGTCGAAACTTCATCACGAAGTTTCACAGTATAAATGCCAAAATAAGTGTATCACAATGTCATATGTCTATCTATCAAACAAAAATGGAATTTGGTGGTGCATATCATATGCGTCCTCCCAGGTTATCAATAACACTATAATTGTCCCACTAGACCTTGACCTACTCTATTTTTTGACGTTGTAGCTATCGAACGTGATGATCCAAAATGTGCATAAGCTCAACCATGAGCACACCCTTGTCTGATTCCCGCAAGGTGCTCAAGTGAAATCTTGTGAACAATAACTTAATCATAAAGTCTCAACAGAGACGTGAAACACATCACACATACACCTCAAGAATCAGGCAAGGCTAGACATCAGTCCATAGGCCTCTCTTTTCTGACATATTGTAGGATCCCAAAAACCTAGGATATAGTTTAGCCTCGCCTTTGTTTTTTTTTCAAACTGAATCGAACTCTTATGAAGTTTCAGCCTCAAAAGACTCGATCGCCACAACGTAACTACGGTCATAACGACATGCATCATCCTAACTCTTCTGTTGATACTGCACTTCCTTAATCCTTTGTATTATTGTTTTCATTTTCTCTTCCATTTTGTGGATCGCTTCTGGTTCCACCTGGACCCTATCCCCAAGTTGATCCCAACTCAAAGGTGTCTGACATAGTTTCCCGTAAAGGAACTTGAAAGACGCCATATTAATGGTGCTTTGGTAACTGTTGTTGTAAGTGAACTCCAATAGTGGCAAGGATTCCTCCCAATGCTTTTGTTGGTCCATCACATACATGCGCAACATGTCCTCCAAGGTCTAGTTCATTCATTCGGTCTGCCCGTTAGTCTTCGGGTGATACGCAGTACTAAAGTTAAGTTGGGTTCCCAAGGCCTCTTGGAACTCATCCAAAATCGTCCAGTAATCATCGATCCTCGATCGGATATAATCCTCTTAGGCATGCTATGCAGCCTCACAATCTCATTGATGAAAACTCTAGCTATGTCAGGTGCCTGATACGTCGTACGCATAGGAATAAAGTGAGAACTCTTTGTCAGAGTGTCTAATACTATGAAAATCGAGTCATGTCTCCTTGTCGTTAGTGGAAATCCAACAATAAAATCCATTGAAATAACCTCCTATTTCGATTTTGGAATAACGTGCAGTTGTAGTAATCCTGTTGGGTGTCTATGTTCATCTTTTACCTCCTGACATTCTAAACATCTGGCCACATAGTTGATTATGTCTACCTTCAATCCCTTCTAGAATAATAAGGGTTTAAGGTCTGCCCTCATCTTCATGACTCCAGGGTGAGCCATGTATACTACTTTATGATCCCTGCTTAGGATCAACATCCTCAACTTGTCGTTTGGCGGTACATAGATCTGACTTTTAAACCTCAATAAACCATTGCTATCAAATGAAAATCCCTCAAATCATGGTACCATCATTGTGTTTTGTTTGATAAAACCCTCGACCTCTTTGTACCAGTCATCGTTACGCTGTAAAGTTAGAATCTTTTCATGAAGATTCATCTGAGGAGGTAACACCGAAAAGATGCGTGGTCTCTGACTCAATGCATCTGCCACTCGGTTCACTGTTCATTTTATGTAATTAATATCAAAGTCATACTTGCTAAGAAATTCTAACCAACGTTGTTGTTGTGTGTTCGGGTCACCTTGTGTAAATATGTGTTGTAGTCCACAATGGTCAGTCTTTAGTTCAAATTTTTGTCCAACAAGGTAGTGTCTCCAAACCTTCAAGGCATATATGATGGGTAATAACTCCAAATCATGCATCACGTAGTTCTCCTCATGCCTTCTCAGTTTCCTCGAAATGTAAGCAATCACTCGTCCGTATTGCATCAAGGCTCTGCCTAAGCCTTCCTTGGATGCGTCAGTGCATACCAAGAAGTCTGCATCCATGTCAGGGACCCTTAGTATCGGTGTGGTTGTCAACAATTCCTTGAGCCTCCGAAACGCTTCTGCACATTTCTCGGTCCAAACAAACTTCTTTTTCTTCTTCTGTAACTACGTGATCAGGTTTGCTATCTTCGAAAATCCCTCAATGAACCGTCGATAATATCCTGCTAAACCCATGAAGCTACACACTTCTGGGACATTCGTAGGCGCAGTCCATTCCATAATAGCCTCGACCTTGGCTGGATCCATGAAGATGCCTTTGCCGAAGATAACATGCCCTAAGTAGTGAATCTTCGATTGACAAAATGAGCATTTGGACAACTTCCCATACAATTTGTGCTCTCACAAAAACTGTAGTACCAAGGGCAAGTGCTCTTCATGATCCTCCATCATACGAGAATAAATCAAAATATCATCAATGAACACTTGGATGAATTTGTCCAAGTTCTCGCAGAAGACCCCATTCATCAAACTCATAAATACCCCTGGGGCATTCGTCCGTCCAAACAGTAAGGCAGTAAACTCATAATGTCCAAACCTTGTCTTAAAGGCGGTCTTAGGGACGTCATCCTCCTTGATCCATAACTAGTGATACCCTAATCACAAATCGATCTTGGAGAACATCGTCGCACCCTTAATTTGATCGAACATATCATCAATTCTCGGCAATGGATATTGATTCTTGATCGTATCCTTGTTCAGTTGACAGTAGTCAATGCCATTCCTCCACGATCTTTCCTTCTTTCGTATGAAAATAACAGGTGCACCCCACGGTGACACACTAGGACGTATCAGTCCCAGGTCTAGAAACTCCTTCAGTTGCATTTTCAACTCTTGTAACTCCGGGGTCGACATTCGATACGACGTTCTTTCTATCGATTCAGTCTGCGGTTTCAGGTCTCTAGAAAACTCCAAGTCCCTTCTCGTTTAATGCAAGGATTGTGTAAATCTTGCACCCCTTATGCATACTCTTCTGTAGATTTCAGGAAGAGATGAACCTCAGGGAAAATCCCTAGTTCTGTCCTACAATCACATGTCTCTGTCCATCATCATCGACCAAGCTCGACCATTTTGTCTTACAGTTGAGTATCGCCTCATGCGATTCCAAACAATCCATACCAATCACGACATCATAAGATACTATGATCGTGACGTACAGGTTGGCCTTCGTGACAAACTCTCCCAGGTTAAGGATACAACCCGTAACCTTTCCTCCAACCTTTTGTTTGGATCCCGAGGCCATCTCTACGAAGCTAAACTCATCCTGTTCAACTACCCTTACCTTAGTCCTTTTTAGTGCTGCACTGGAAATGAAGCTCTCGGTAGCACTGGGATATATTAAAATACTAAGGGTTTGGTCAGCGACAGTACCTATTGTCTCGAGCACAGTCGACTGGTGCTCTGCCTGGTGTTTATTCACCGCTACATGAATCTGATGGGCTTTGCCCATATCTCCCACAGTAGTGGGTCCGACTGATCTAGGTGCTCTAGTCCTCTCCATACGGAAGCCACGCTGGTAGTGTGGCTTCCCACATGTCTAACACCCATTCTTCAGTCCAGTACTCCTAGTACCCGAAGTCGAAGATGAATTCTAACAATAAGGCCAAACTTGAACTTCTTAACGTTACGTTTTTGGGTAAATTGGTGTGGTGCATACCGAAATAGCTCCAAAACTGGCCTTGTACTTAGGCACCATACGACTACCTTGTCGCAAGGCGTCGAACTCGTTGAGTTGACACACAACGAATTCCTTAGAAACATACCTCTCCTAGAACCATCACTCGAACAGTTCCCATGACACGTTGCCTATGGCCAGGTTCAAAAGGGGCAGGAGCATCTTCCGCCACAAAAGAGTGCTCCCCTTTAGTGGAGAGACCACCATGTGGACCTTCATGCTGGAGGTCATAAACATGAAATGTGAAGCACATGCTTTGCTCTACAACTCTGATTTGATGACACTTCCATCTGTGACACTCAAGGATTCTAGAACGCATCTCTCTTGAGGTTTAGGAGGATGTTATCGGTACTAGCTAAAGCACGTTGTGGACCCTTAGGGGCGCCCTCTAAATGCGATCTCAAACGGGGACTCGTTAAGTTTTTTACTTAATGTAATGGTTAATAATCACAGGTTTACTGCAGTGGAAAGACTGGCGATCCACAGTCGCAAGGTTGAACCCACTTTGATACCATATATAGCATCCCTCCCACTTGGTTGCGACAACAAGCCTCACATAACAAGTGCAATTTATTTATTTATTTGTGTGTGTGTGTGTAGAAGGGTAACAAGACATTATATTCAACGTCGCAACATGATGATGAACATGACACATGCAACTCACACGACAAAAACATAATGACCTACGAAGCACATCAAGCATCTCGAAGCAATGGACGACAAACAACCGGCAAAAAATAAGTACGACTACCCGCCCATCCTACCCTGCAATGGTTAGGACCTCCAGGAGGCATAAGAAACGTTCAAGCCCAGGTTCCCATCGATTTTGACCATTTAAGGTCTCAGGGCTGGCAATTGTTCTGAGGAACCAGAAGGTGTCTACGTCCCACTTGAAACCAGGAGGGAAAGCCTACTAAGATAAGGACAATCATCCTAACAACCCAACGCACCCAAGTTAATTACACCAACAACTAGAACCCTTACAGTGAGCAAATCCAAACACATTGAGTGTTTACAAAACCAAGTACCAACATTAATTAATAGTAAACAATAATCTCCCTCAAAGGGAAGCATAAGCTAAAAACGACTTCATCAACTATCCAATCATTAATCAAGGAAAAAGGGGTCAATGGCCACAATTTAAATTGACGCTAATTACAAATCAATCATCCAGCCTAAATTTAACATAGATTTACAATCTGACAGGAAGTCACCTTCCAATTAGTCACCAATTACAAAATGTATTAGCATTGAAACCATTTAGAAATTGCAATTAAGTCAACATGTTAATTCAATTTCACATTAAGAATGATCTAAATTAAGACTTGACAATATATAACAATGGTACCAAGTCATAGTATAAATTCTCGTGAATGATTAACATGATTTAACAAGGTGGAATCCTTAAGTGCAATACTTTTTTAGTCATTAATATTAACTAAGTCGTTTCTGAAGGTAGTTCCTAAAAGGATCATCGATAAACAAGAGAGTCCTTGGCCTTATTTCGTGAAATTCCTTGAAAAGTAAAAGGTGAAAATCTTAAAACAAGTGAGAAGGTTTAATCAAAACTTCTAGGAGAATTTATTCTTAAGAGAAGGTAATGAGTGCTTACCCTTGATTACAAGGTGAGTGGAACCATTCTAAAATTAAACTTATTGACCAACCCTTTTTAAAACCCAACTTTTCTTTAATATTTAATTCCCTTCCATTGTCAGACTAAAAGTCACCATTTAGAATCATTCTCTTTCAACTGAACTTACCACTTTAGTAAACATTCCATTTCATTACTCAATTATATAAATAAAAAGGGGGGGAAATATTTTATCAACTACTCTTCCATAATTAGCACTCATTCCCTATCTTAGTTTACCTTTCGGTCAATCACTGTTGGCAAGAAATTGAAGACCGTCAATTATGATATGTGGAGTCACAATTTAGCGAGGAAAAATTGTGAATATAGGTTTAATCTGCTGTAAGATTTCACTCTGGAATTATTCTTAATGCTCCGCTATTGAATTAGACAGAAGGGAAAATAAGCAAATTTCTACAATAGAAGGGGTTAACCCAATTGGCAAAAATTATGAACAAAGGGTTAAATTTAACATTGTCAACAAAATGGAAAAATCTGATTTCATTTCATAAATTTCTAACTAAATAACTGAAAGAAGAATTATTCAGCTCAGAACCCAATGTGCAATTGCTGTATACAAAAAGGAATGGACTGAGAGGTAAATCGCTGACTAAGATACCAGTGAAACTGTCTATCAAAAATAGATTGGTATCGTTGCAAAAGGAATAAATCTCAATGCTAGACAAGTAACGGAAAGGGGACGAGGTCAATATAACCACTAGCATACCATCAATCGCTATAGGAAAATGCACCGATCATTCGCTACAAGAAAACACACTGATCATTCGCTACAAGAAAGAACACTGATCATTCACTATAGGAAGGCGCACTGATCATTTTCTACAGGAATGGATGTTTGTTCTTATTTCTAGTTAATGTTTGTTGAATCAGTGGAGGCGTCCATCTAAATACACAACACACTTTCCTTCGAAATGGGTTCAAAATCTACCTCGTGTTCAATGTTCACCGACCAATGATAATAATAGAATCACGTTTTATCTATTGTTGTTATCATTTAAAAAATCACAATTAAGAATAATTGAATCACGTTTACCTATATTTATTTTAGTCTTGGAGCTTGCATGATCCATGAAAAGAAACTATACCAGAATTAAAAATGTACGACACATGGCAATTATAAATCGCTACTTCAGATATGTTACAGAAGCACTAATTGTTGTAGTGTAGAAATAAAAATTATAAAATGGTTAATATTAGAGATCGTACCATTGCTTTGTGCAATCAGTAATTCGATGTCAGGATGTCTAAGAAAAATGCAGTAAAAAATTTGCTCATTAGAAGTATCAATCACAGTAGCAGAATTGCTTCCACAGAATCATAATCATTGATTTTTAGCATAAGAATAACGCTAAGTTTTATCATTAAATTCATTGTTAATAAAAGGTAAAATTCGTAGTAAATAACAAGAGTTACTCCAATCGTCGGAAGGCCTGTAAATTTTGTGATAAAAGCACTGGGGATTTCCATGAAAAAACACTCTTAAAATTTAGTGATAAGACACGCTGTGTACAGTGATAAAGAACTCTTCAACTTCAATGATAAACACATGCAGATACATGCTGCAGGATGCTGGTCTACACCATCAATTTTGCAAAGATACTAATAATCTAACAAACAATTCGCTAAGGATTCTTCTCTTAAAAATGTTATCCAAAGACCAGAGTATAAATTTTCCCACTCCATACATTAGAATTTCAGAGAACCGTTAATAGCTAGCCAATAGAATTACAAGCGCAGAGCTAAATTATCCATCAATACATAAACGTTGTGTAAATTTTTATCCATCGCTCCCAAAAACGCAGTCAAGAATGTAAAAATGCACAGAACGTTAAGAGAGGTGCAAGGATCCAATTGGAAGACATTGAAAGTATCAGAGAGACTTTATTCTCCCAACACAGACAAATTCTAGAAGGCTATAAAGTGCATAGTGGAAAGAAAGGTTATGCCAATGACAAAGATTTACAGGGTTATTAAAACACATCAAGGCACAAGACACAACTGCCAAGAACAACAATAGAGGTAGCTGACGGATGGGTTTGTCCTATGATTCACCATCCTCGCACAGGAAAGCAGGGCATTCAGATCCATAGGTATTTTAATGCTAAGGCGATGACCGTAGATCAACCTCCTAGCCGATTGCTTAGGCGAGGACTGGTGATCTAGGGACGAAGGATAAACAACCTCAAGGTCACAATCAACTCACAGGGAGGTCACGACATAATGGAAGACGAAGGTCACGGAATTTAATCAACCAATCATTCAGCTAGGCTATATAATTTTCAGTCATGAAACTAGACAATCAGTTTACCTAACCAAAACACATGCAGATCTAAATCATAAATCCTACAACATTTTATCATTCAACGAAGAAGCGTATCATTGCCTGTTCGCCTGCTCCGAGTGTCATCCGCGCGCTCCATGCCACTCCCGCTCATTGACCATCGAGACTACACAAGTACCTCCTAGCCAATGCTAGGGGTACTCTTCTTCCCCCTTAGCCCCTGAAGCCACAAAGGGGCTAGCCACACTATCTAGAGATTTTTCCTAGCTCCCAGCTCGCCTCGCAAGGTCGAGCTACCACTCCTCTCCGAGCTGGGTATCCCAACTCCCCACAAGTAAATCAGTCAAGTTGATATTTTTGCAGTGTAACATTACGAAAATAGAAGATGATCTTTCATCCTTCTCCTTCCTTTATTTTATAGAGTTTTGAACTTCCTTTCTTTCCTAAAATCTCATTTAATTAAAGTTTTAAAAATAAATTCCTAAAATTTCTTCTCCGTACAAGTGTCCCCCATCCCCTACATTCCTCCATAAATTAATTTGTTTAATTAGGTAATTATCTTTATTTCCCTCACCCACCTAGAGTTACTCCTAGAATCACTCCTAAGTGTCCCTAGATTCCCTTACAGGTTTTAAAGGCTTTCCCTATTATGAAATTGCTAATTCTGTTTAAAATTAGAAAGCTCTTAAATGTGGATTATTTACTAAGTTGACTTCCTGCTTTTCCCCTTAAGTTCCCCCTTTTCCTTTTTATGTTACCTCCTTTCCCTAGTTTCCTATTTTTTTTATTTTCTCTCTTTCCCCTTTTACTTAGAACTCAAAGAGGCAGGTGAGGAATTTAACCCTTTTTCCTTTTATCATTAATTTAGTATATTTTAAATTATCCAAAGATAAAATAATTAATTCCCTTTTAACATTTTATAACCATAGATTTTATTTCTTATAAATAAATTAATTTCTTAGTCCCTTCGTGTTACAAAATTTTATGAAGATCATAATTATTATTTAAGTGGTTTTTATTTTAAACAATTTTTTTATCTATTTTTTTTATTTTATTATTTATTTATTTTTTATAGTATTTTTTTTAAGGGTAGAAAAATTTTTACCCCTAGCAAAATTTTGGACTTAGAACTTAGATTTTGTACTAGGCGACATTTAATTAGGTAAATTGTTTTAAAATTTCTTAACATGTTATTTGTCTTAGGGCCATCTAGGTTTATCTCTCTATCATCATCAATGCAACGTGCCCTTTAAGATGGACTAGGTGCTCCAAGGGTGCCACTCGCCTCATTTGTTCCTTTGCGGGACGCGCCCTTAAGGATGCACTACGTGCTCCAAGGGTGCCACTCGCCTCTTGACTGATTGGTAGACATCAATAACACCTGGAGTCAACGTTCCCCTAGGTGAACTTGTGGGAGACTAAGGGCTTATAAGGAATAATGCCCCCACCTTATTGTGGGCCCCTTAGAATCATTGTGAGCAACTGTCGCAGTCTGGCCTCACGACATCGTCAGTCCTCTCGAACTAGTTAATCGTTAACCTATAGTTCGATCCATGATAGGAGTACTAGTAGGCTATGGCAGGGCTGCTATCCACACCTCTCCCTCAACATCTCTGGTAGTCATATGAAACCCCTTTACTCCATATGTGAGTTTTTTCGGCAAGCTATCGTCTGCCTACATCATCAACAAATCATGTCAGAACATATGCATATCATATCATCTAGTTAGATGCAGTAATATCACAGTAAAAAAATCAAACCCCCAATGGCACACTCCCTGACTCGATCCGGAGTCCAAGGCGTTCCATTGATGCCTTTGCATCCTCAAGGTCCAAAACCCTACACACTCAGTAAAACCGAGTCAATAGCGCCTGTCTATGTCAATGTAGTAAAACAACATGTCATCTACCCATAGCGCATCATAATCAAAGTCAAATGTTTTAAAAGCATAATCATCCATATCACTTGCGAGCAAGTGTCCTCAAGAATAAGTTCGCTCAGTTTACCAGAGCGGGATGTTACAGATTGTATGAACATATTGTACTGGTATATATATCGACATATTATACCAGTATATATATATATACTAGTATATATGTCAGTATATATACCAGTATATATATTGAACGATATATATACGAGTATGTATACCAACATATATACTGGTCAATATATATGCCAGTATATAAACCAACATATATATTGGTCGATATATATATTGGTATATATACCAACATATATACTAGTCAATATATATAGAAATATATAAAAACTGACATACCGACATATTATAACGGTATATATACAAATATGTATAACAATATAATGGTATATATGTCAGTATATATACCATTGTATGTATTGGTCGATATATATGTCGGTATATATACCTGGTATATATATCAATATATATACTCGTAAATATATATATCGACATATTAAATCAATATATGTATCGATATATATAACAGTATATATGCCGATATATATGTCGATCGATATATATATATATATATATATATATATATATACTAGTATATATATTGGTATATATATCGATCAATATATATACTGACATATACTGATATATATGTTGGTATATATATCAACCGACATATATATCGATCGATATATATACTGGTATATATACCGAAATATATACCGACATTTCAATTATAGAGAGTGAAATGAGTTTCCTCATTGGCATCATGTCCCTTAATTTGTGAATCCGCCTTATTTATTCCACATGCATTGTGGGATAGTTATCATATTATGTTTATAAGAAAAAATGGCATCCCATATTATTTGTGTGTGAAGTAGAGAGAGCCATGGAACCTTGTGTAACTTGCCCAATGTATAAATTTTGGTTTCCACCTCATCGCCTTCTCATCATGCAAAGTCATTTCCCAGTAGTTTGTGTCTAACCAATATCATCCAAATGTCACCCAGGGATAGGTCTACTTCAATGTCATGTGTCCACATGTGATAGGATGTCCACTTCACTACCATGTCACCGATTGGTATCTATACTAGTATATCTACCAACATATATATATCGGTATATATAACATCATAATATGTGGGTATATGTACCGATTGGTACATATGAAAGTATATATACCAATATAAATATTGATGTGTATACCGACCGATATCTATGATGGTATATATACCTATATATTATATCAATATATATGTTGGTATATATACCGACAAACATATACACTGGTGTATATATCGGTCGATATATATAATCCTAAATATATTGACATATATATTGAAATATATACGATTATATATATCAGTATATATGTTATTATATATGTAGGTTGGTATCTATACTGGTTGGTATACATTTTAGTAATAGTTCCTGAGGTCATAGTTCTTTAGGTCATAGATACTCAAGTCATAGTTCCTCGGGTCAAAGTCCTTGAGGTCATAATTATTAGGGCATAGTTCCCAAGGTCAAAGTTCTTGATGCCATAGTTCTTGGGGTCAAAGTTCCATGGGTCAAAGTTCAYGAGGTCAAATTTCCTAAGGTCAATGTTCCCGAGGTCATAGTTTCTAAAGTCAAATTTCCCAAGGTCATAGTTCCTAAGGTCAAAATTCATGAGGTCAAATTTCCTAAGCTCAAATTTCATGAGGTCAAAGTTCCTAAGGAAATTTGACCTTATGAACTTTGAGCTCACAAACTTTGACTTGAAGAATTGACCTTATCAACTATGACCAAAGGAAACTTGACTTGACGAACTATGACATCAATAAATTTGACCTCGAGAACTTTGACTTCAATAATTTTGACCTTGGAACTTTAACCAAAGGAAGTATGACCTGAGGAACTTTAACCTTAGGAACCATGATCTCATGAAATTTGACTTTAAGAACTATGACCTCAGGAAATATGACCTTCGAAAATTTGACATCAAGAACTTTGACCTTAGGAATTATGACCTATAGAACTTTGACCTCAAGAGCTATGACCTCAAGAACTTCGACCTCAAGAACTTTGACGTAGGGAAATTTGACCTTGGGAACTATGACCTCAAGAAATTTGACACCAGGAACTATGACCTCAAGAACTTTGACCTCAGGCACTATGACCTAAAGAAATTTGACCTTAGGAATTATGACCTAGGGAAATTTGACCTCAAGAACTATGACCTAGGGAAATTTTACCTTGGAAAATTTGAGCTCAAGAACTATGACCTAAGGAACTTTAATATTAGGAACTATGACCTAAGGACTATGACCTCAGGGACTATGACCTCAGGAAATGTTACATCAGGAACTTTGATCTCGGGAACTATGACCTCAGAAAATATGATCTCAAGAACTTTGACCTGAGTTCAACTATGATCTTAAGAACTATGACCTCAATAAATATGACCTAAGGAAGTTTGGCAACGAGAATTTTGACCTTTGGAATTTTGACCTCAAGAATTATGACCTCAATAAATTTGACTTCAAGAAGTTTGACGTCAGAAACTATGACCTCGAGAACTATGGCCTCTAGAAATTTGACGTCAAGCACTATGACCCGAGTAAATTTGACCTCATGAACGATGACCTTAAGAAATTTGATCTCGTGAACTTTGAGTTGAAGAACTATGACCTCAGTAATTTTGAACTCAACAATTTTGACCTTGGGAGCTACGACCTTAGGAACCATGGGAACCATGACCTCAAGAAGTATGATTGTGTGTCACCTCCTTCATCCCATAAATATGAGATGGATGGCGTAAGGTACATGAGGTTGATGGAGCCTTTAATGATTTATTACCTCCACACCCATTTCTAATTTATTTATAAAATTCCATACCCTATCTACATTTGATTTTGGATCCTTTGTTCGATAGCGATTTTGGATTCCCTATTATATGTCTAAGACAGGAATACCTAATAATTCTCCAACATCATCTTCTCATCATCTAAAATTTCTATTCAAAATCATAGCAATAATTTTCTATATTTGTCAACAACTTGGTGCTGACGTGAAATTTCTCCCTCATCTAGGAATCTATTGGTGAAATGAAGAGTGTGTTCTCTTAGGACATAGGAAATTCCTTTGTAGTGGCTTCTTTTGATATTTTCCTCCCCAAGTCTCAGGATCTACCAAGGCCTATGAAACATTTACCCTTCTAATCCACTTATTTGTATTTGATTCAACCTAATACGATTAGTATGAGGATGAGGAGTTTGCTTATTTGACAGGTTTTTTTAGTTGTTTTTATAGCAGTAGATAACTTAAGAACACTCAACTAAACTCAAATCTCAGACTATAGAGCTAACGTCACTTTGAAACAATACATTCAAACTGATTAATCCTACTAAGCTCTGTGCGACAAGTATTTATATCTCTCCTTTAATTTTTTAATTTTTAATAGAAATTACACCATCTACATAAGTTTTTTGTGATAAAAGGAAATCTTGTTAATTGTGTTCAATGTTTTGTATATCCGAATCGAATAGTTAATTGTGTGATAAAAGGAAATCTTGTTAATTGTGTTCAATGTTTTGTATATCCGAACCGAATAGTTAATTGTGAAATTTTTATTCGTATTGTTCGATCTTAATTGAGGTAATTTCGTACTTTGGTATTTCCATTGATTTCAGAATCCATCAACGTGGTGCTATTTGATTCTTGTTTTTCAGATTTTGTGTCTCCTAGCTAAATCCAGTAACATTTGCGTCTTGTTACTTGTATATATATTCTAATTCTTTATAATTGGAATTAAATTAGTTTTTAAAGAAAGTTTTTTCGTACTCAAAAAATTATTTAATACTTTGACCAAACCCCTTTCTAGTATTATTATTAATATTAGTTTTAAATTTATCCTCTCTTTTAAAAATTATGTTAATAATTATTTGTCATGGATGTACTATTTACTAATATTTTCTTTAACTTTCTTTCAACCCATCCTTTACCTAAAAAAAAATTGTCTATTGTCATCTTTCAATTTAATCTTTCAAATATATTATTAATATTTTCTTACTTTCATTTGTTATTTTCCTTTTAACTATATTAACTATATTTTGTTAGTATTTATTTAATATCTAATAATTCATTTTTTAGTTATTATTTTGACCAAATCTTCTTTTGAAATATATTATTATTGTTTAGATTAAATTGCTACTTTTCTCTTGCACCTATTTACCATCATTCTTTTATATTATTCACTTAGCTAATGACTTTGTCAGTAAGTCTTAGATATGCACTAAAGTTTTTATTTCTACTAATGCCTATAATTTCCTTTGTTTTCTCCAGTGCATACTTCTGCACATGGCCTCTTTCGACCCCCGATATATTTTTCACCTCATTTTTTTACTCATCATCACTTCTTTCCAAACTTGTCGATACCTCATCTATCGGTCGAAAATATGAAGGAGACCCAAACATTGACAGTTGAAGGTCGACCATTTTCTGATTTGTCTTTTCTTGGGGCTAATGGCATGTTTCCCATTATTACTATCTCTTTTCCTTCATCTCTTCTATAATTTTTTCCCAAAGTTTTTCACTTGAATACATTTAGGAAAGTCATTCTTCAGATACGATATCTATGTTATGATCCTCATCACTTTTATCTCTCTACACCTCTTGGAGGAATTCAAAATTGTCAAGCACTCTAGCACCCTTCTCATCCCATTTGAGAAATTCTTTTTGCATGAGCTCGAGATGCAGGGATTCTTCCTGAAGACCAAGTTTCTTTATCACCAGATTATATTGAATTTTGAGGCACTTTTCATGTTCTTCCAAAAATTTGTTCCTTCAATTTACTATTCCCCCAACCTCTTAATAGTATTTTACTTGATGTTTAAGTGAAACCACTTCCTATTTAACATTCTCTAAATCTCTTTCCTTAGCTACAACATTTTCTAATGAGGCATGAGAGATGGTGAGGCCTGCTAAAAATAATTTACTCATTTTTTCCTTCTTAAAACCTATAATTACTTCCTCAGAGGTATGGAGCACACTATTGTCCACTGTAATTTTCCTTTTCATGTGGGTCCTCCTAACAATATATGTCATCTTTCCATCATGAACAAAGGACTCCATATCAGCCAATTCCTCAACAGGTTGGGGAATACATTGATCACCCCAAGATAAGATGTTTCTTACACTTCCATGGGTATAGAAGTTCTAAGAGATGGGGTCTTGAATTTCTTCCTGGCCTGGAGAATCCTTACTTATTTTTTTTATCTTTTGTTTCAAGTCATCTCTCATTTGTGGAGGTCTATTTTTTTTTATTATCGATGCCCCCCTCCTTATTTTCCTCAGCCAATGAGCCTTCTAGTAAATTTTTAATTTATTTCTTAGCAACTTTATCTTTCTCTGTGTAACACCCCGCTCTATTGAGCATACCTTTATTGACACATTCTTTGAGAACACTTGTGTACAAGTGATCTGGTTATGGTATATTATGATTTCGTTTTAATTATGGGTTATATATGATGATGATGTTTTTCTGTGAATTATTTTTATATTGATTTATATATATTGGCAAATGTTATTGACAAGTTTTCTTGAGTGTGTAGGGCACATG
Source organism: Picea engelmannii (assembly GCA_009831015.1). Taxonomy (NCBI): domain Eukaryota; kingdom Viridiplantae; phylum Streptophyta; class Pinopsida; order Pinales; family Pinaceae; genus Picea; species Picea engelmannii. The sequence continues at coordinate 583,987 of ML785280.1, forward strand.
AAAGGTTATGGATGTTGATGGCATCGATGAACTCTCTTGGAATTTGGATCGATTCAGGGAGTGGGTTGTATTTTTTTTTTAGTATTTCATTTTATGCACATAGGACACATGATTGATTTTAGTATGATTTACATATATGGATTATTGGCAGCATTTTTATCAGTGGATGCAGGCTTGTTGATGCTTGCTAATCTAACTCACATAAGGAGTAGGGGGACCATGCATAGAAACCATACATTGAGTGAGAGGTGTGGCAATGTCCTTGTCACAACCTACTAGCACTCTCATTGTGGCCGAATTGTAGGTTAAAGATTACCTAGTTTGAGAGGTCCACGATGTAGTGGGGGAGGACTGAGACAATCACTCACATATTCTAAAGGGCATGCAATAAGGAAGATTCATTATTCCTTATAATCCCTTAGTTTCTCACAAATTTGATCGAATGGAGTGTTGACTCCAAAGTGTCGGAAAAACTTCCAAAACAAGTCAAAGGAGAGTGGCACCCTTGGAGCACGAAGGTCCGTCTTGAAGGGAACGCCATGTAATTAAAAGATCGTGTCAATATATCTAGGTGGCCTAGAAAACATTGAAAAGATTAGACCTTGTTGGATTAAAATAATTAATTAAAAAATGAATTTATTAATTATAGATACCAATAAATGTTTAAGCCTAATTCTAAGACTAAGCCTAAGTGTAAGTTTAAATGGGGGACTAAATAAAAATATTAGATAAATTAAAAGAATTGAGATAAATCAATTCCTAGGAAAAAGTGAGAAAAATCAAAATATTGGATAAAAAGCACATGTGTGCATGAAAATAGTAAAAGACATTTTTAAAATAAAAAGAAATAGAATACTAGAGAATATGTGTACACATAGAATAGTATATAGATTCAAGCTACCACTAGTCTAACTAGAAGAAGACTCATAATCCAACTCTAACTAAGATCTAGTTAAGAGACACTCATTAAATGAAAATTTGGGGAACAAAGGGACAAATAAAAGAGAAAATAGGAACACATTGGGGAATGTGAGAGAAATTGAATTTTTAAATAAAATAAAAATGGTAATAACTTGTACAACTTGGGGAGAGTGTGACAAGTGTGTGGATGAATAATCATCATTAATTTAATCTAAAAAGTTAATTATTGTGCATGCGGACATGTGTTAGTAAGGAAATTTCTATAAAACAAATGGTTAAGAAGGAAAATGGATCTCACTTATTCTTGGTAAGGTTATGCTGCCAAAATGGTTTTCACTGTGTTTTACTTGTGAGAATTGGGATACCAAGATTGTAGAAAGAGCAAAATCTCTACCTTGTGAGGAAATCCTTGGACCTATTGTTTTTTGTTTCTTGTGTGTGGCCCCTTTGTTGCTCAGGGGAATAAGGGGGAAGAAGAGTACCCCTAACATTGGCTGAGAGATATCGGTGAGGTCTCTATGATTAGAAAGCCAAAGTAGAGAAGAAACGCAAGTTGCAGAAGTACATCTTCAATCCTCATCTCCAACGTTTTCAGTATTCTATTTATGAATTTTATTGTAGAAAGAAAAAATTGTATATTAAATTTTTAATATCGCAGCAGAATTAAATAACATATTCTGAATACTAAAATTGTTAGGAACGCTGTTAAATAAATTTACAGCCCATAATTTGATTTCCTTTATTTTGAATTTACAGAGTCTAATTCTGATGTTAATATTTCGCTGCCAAAATATTATAAATTTCCGAGTTAGAATTGTACAATGTTTTTCTTTTGGAAAAATATATAACCTATTGTCGATCCAAAAGTTAGAGTTTGGTTATTCACTACCCAAATTTGCTACACTAGTTGGAGAACTGATTTTATTAAAATCGTTGCAATTGTTGATGTTCTTGTAAACAAAAATTTAAGAGGGTTGTCAGGTTATTTGCATTTAGAAAACTTGGAATTGGTCGATCGTTGTAGCACATGGTTCGTGTAAAAAAAATATTTGCATACTGCAATAAATTCGATAGGGTTGCTGTAAAAGTTTATTTTCAAATTCGATGTTAGTATTTTTGTCTTGATCACTGTTTTATTATCGCACTTCCTGATTTTGAAATTCATTTTATCGTTGTGTAATATTTAAACCAAATATTGGTTTGAATGGGCACTGGAGAATCATTGATAACTATGGAAACTTGAAAGAGTAGATTCACAACAAAATACATTGTTTTCCCGAAGTGAAAATTTCTTATGATAGATGCATAATTTTAGTATGATGGAATTTAATTTGTAGGGTCATTGCCAAGTTCTATTGATATTCTGAACGAAATTTCATGATGGTAGTTGCATAATTAGTTTTTTTTTTTAATTTAATTTGGTTAATTTGTTGTTAAGATAACAATAACTAGCACAGTCACTAAAAGCAGTGGCTGATGAGCGGCGAAAGGCATGGACAGAAAATGAAACGTACAGTCAGAAAATGAGAGTCTACAGCCAGCACAGTCAACCTGCTAAATTTAAAGTTTAATCATTTAAATGTGCAATCATATAGTGCTACAGTAATTTCTTAATATGATTAGGTAAATGTTAAAAGGTAAACAGGTTAACAGATGTATTAAAATATACAAGGAAGTTATGAAGAAGAAATCGCATTCATTGATTTGGGAGGATTACTAAGAATACACCAGCAGCTTCAATTGTTAGCCATCAGATTAGAATTTTAGATTAAAAGGTGATTAATTGTGCTCATTGTCAATAGATGTATGCCTTTCGACATAATTAATTGGAAAAAGTTAGAATTTTGTGGATCTTGATGAAATAATTGTCAATTCGGAACTTGAAAAATTATTATGGAATTTTCTATGTCCATTCACATTTATGGAAGTTTAGAATTACATTAGATGTTTTAAAGTGAATTGCAACAAGTTGAAAATTTGATGGGTCATCGCAAAATTAAATTTTAATTCTGGAGTTCACCGCAGATTTTTTTTTATGCTTCTGAAAACTAGAATATCACACCTATGCAAATTTCTAGTTCTATCTAACCTTCCTTCCAGATTTAACCCTTTGCATAGATCTATCCTACGATATCTAAGTTCTGCTGGTAATATCTGATTGCAATTTTTAATTGTGAATTTAGAAAATCTAGTTGAATACGGATGTACAACACTTCTTAATTTTCTGAGTTGATCTTATATTTCTGTATGGTTAAATCTATCAGGAATATTCATCCATGGAGTATAATTTTAGGGGCCGCTTCTTTTATTAATGAATGAATATTTTTTTATTGGGTGTAATCGTTGGTATTGTGTTTGAATTGCCTCTTGCTTATTAGTTGCAGTTCTGAGATATAAGGATTGTATTGTCGCTCTGAATTTACTGTTTGAATGAATTACCTTGTTTAGAGAATTTACCCTTGCATGACTGCCAAATAGAACTAAAATCTAAGTTGACAAGACATCCCTTCGCTTACGAGGGTTTAGCCTTAAATTTCAAATCTCCATGCCTACATGTGGGATCAAAATTTCCTCTAGGTGGCACTTAAATCTTATTGAAATATGATTAATATTTAGTACCAAACCTGAGCATAAATTTAAGTTAGGATTGTAACTTCACTTGCCCAGTTTTAGCTGAAAGGCGTATATCTATTGATAATGGGCATATTTAATAGGTTTTTAGTGCTTAATTAGTTTTGTATGGACAGGATTAAATATTGATGGAATATTCTTAGTCATATCAATAAATCAATGGTTGTGATTTCAACCACTAACTTCCTCACTACTATAAAGACATCCATTTGCATGTTTATTTTTTTACTATTACTTAATCATATTTAAAATTTACTATGGTGACTGGCTGATTGCCAAGTCTGAGTAATTAACAAAGATTAATATTTTGTTACATAATCCAGAAATGTGAATATGAAACGCAACCATTTATTACCATGTACAGATATGCGTTTGATTTTATGGCCACGTTTCATTTTTTGTTCACCAGTCTGAAAAACATGCCACTCTGAGAAACATGCACATATTGTTACATAACTGCTTCACATTTACTCGCGCTGTAAAAAAATTACTGTATGTGGCGACGCGTTATCAAAGGCCACGTCTGGTAAAATGTTTATCAAATGTCGGCTCGGCTTCCACTCGCCACGTTTTTCTCTAACGAAAGGCCGTCGAGTGAGCAAATTTAGTGCTGGGCGTGGGTGTGCTTGAAACGGTGGTGTTCGACTATGGGTCATTTCTAATGACTGCAGCCTTATCACTTCCACCCATTTCATATATGTACACTGGAATTGGAAATGTACCTGGTCTGTGCCCACGCCTGTGTTTATTGTACTTTAGTCTGCAGAGCTTCAACAATGGCGGACCGCGAGCACGACTTCGCAAAGATTACGATATACCGTTTCATTTTCTGGTACAGCCGAAACCTTTCAGCGTTCACCAGCCACGAGTTTGTGGCTGTGCTAGTTACCAATCAATCGTATGGATTGAATTATCGTTGGCGCATGGAATCCGATAATGGTGTTCCAGTGAGTGTGAACGGGAGTTAATATCCACTTCTTGCTACTTATCGCCGCATCACTCCTATAAAAGAGAAAATACTTATATTATGGTTATATTACTTAACTTCTTAAACCAATCTTAAATTGGGTCGTTAAGGGTTAAATCGAAGATTGATTATTTCACCCAAGTACTGTTATTTATAACTCTAAATGCCTCTAGGAATAGATTTGACCCTAGGGATTCTTTTTACTTAATTGCGCAAGGATAATATTTTATTGTTACATGTGAATTATTTGACCATTGGAATACCATCCACTCTTGAGTTTAAAATGATTATGAGTATTATGATTAATAAAATGTAAATTGATTAAATTACCTTAGATATGAAGTTTATATTCATTTTTAGAATAGTGTGGTAATGCTTTTTGGAGAATCCTTTTTGTATGGTAGCATCTTTAATAAATAGATAGAATGGATGATCGGATTTACAAATTAAGTTTATGAGTAAATAATGATTATAATAAATTTGATAATCTCTATCATTTGTTTATGTTCCAATGAGTTACTAGGATCGAGTTTCCTTATGTTAAAATGAAGGGATGATGAAAAGTGATAGTATTGCACTGAGTTACTTTCTTATAATTGATACATGAATTTTCCATTGTTTTGTTTTCGTGATAGAATACAACCTTATTATTGTATGCCCTTACTTCGTAAATAATTGAATGCACATCTTGTAGATTTGGAACAATTAGAAAATCGTGATGTCTAGGGAGTAGTTACTAATCAAGAATCCGATGATGAGTATCATGATATATTGAATAGAATAGATCCTTCAGCAATATCACGCTAGGGGAATTAATGTATATATTCTCTACTTGATATTAAGTGGAAATTTGTAACATCCCTTCCATTATGACATCAAAATAAGTAAGTATAATAGTGGTAAGTTGTTTTGTTTTTTTTAACAATTATCAAGACAAGTGATATTCGATAATGACATACATTAATAATTACACAATCAAATATCATGATATCATTACACAACAAAAATCTGAATACAACATCATTATTGTTCAAAATCAACAGTATCACAAAAACATAACAAGTATTTCTACCTTCGCAACCTATCCTGCAAGGTTAGGAGTTACAATATACAGATTCAACACTAAAATTTAGGATTCATTTGATTGATTTTGACCATTTAAGATCTCAAGAATGATAATTGTTATGAGGAATAAAAAGGTGTCTAATTCCCTTAACCACAATCCTATTCCCAAATTCAACACTAATTTCAACAACAATACTTAATCATAAATTATCCAAAGCACAATAGAATAATCTACATCACATAAAAAATCATTTAAACAACACCCACACATTTTGAGAAAAAAACATAATTGTAACAACCCTCCACTTAACAATACATCAATATTAAGTGTAAACAATGAAATAAGCAAAATATATATATATATATATATATATATATATATATATATATTATTACTCATCTAATTTCACAAGTAATATAATAAAATTCCACCTATGAAATTACATAATCAATTCGTCGGAACTATTTTTAGTCTTATACTAAATTGAAGGATTCTTTGTAATGAACTAAAGGAATAATATGCATGAGAAATTTTATTTACCTTACTGAAATGACTTTTCTTTCGATGTTTCACTTCGCATCTAGTATACCAATGAGAAATAGCTCTCTTTATCTAATGCCAAGGGAAATGATTACTTTTATTTGATAGTACTTGATAAAATTTAAAATCATATGATAAATAAAATGACTTAACATTAACCATTAGAGTATTTCATAATAAAATAAGGTTGAAAATAATTAATCATTTATTTTAAAGGTGAGCAACCCTTAGTATCCACAATATTTTAAAATGGAAGGGAGTTACTGAATAAATAAGCTAAATTATAGAACTTTACTCAATCATAATCCAATTCACACCCTAACTCAATTTGGAGTCCAAGGAAGTCCATTGATGCCATCATCATCCATAACTTATCATGTGTCTTGCACACTCAAGAAAAATCATCAATAGAATCTTCCAATACGTATACATTGAATAAAAATAAGTCACAACACATAATCATCATCATGTATAATCCATAATCAAAATGAAATCACAATGTATCATAACTAGTTCACTTGCATGCAAGTGTCCCCAAAGAATATGTCAATAAAAGTGTGCTCAGTAGAGAGGGATGTTACATACACCCCTTCTTGTTTTAGAAATTGTCCCAAAGTTTGTACAATGTATAAATGAAAGTAAATAAATGTATCTAACATAGATCTATATTTCTAATTTATCAAACAAGTAATGAAATTGTTGATGCATCTCACATGCATCCTCCTAGGTAGCCGAGTGTGCACTGTAGTTGTCCCACTGGACCTTGACCTGATAGACTATTTGATGTCGTAGTTGTTGAATGTGATGGTCCATAATGTAGATTAGATCTTCCATGAGAGTACCCTCATCAGACACCTACAAATAAATCATGTCAATAACATGTGAAGGATCACTAATATAATGTCTCAAAATAGATACATGAAATACATCATGGATATGCCTCAAAGAATTAGTAAAGGCTAGTCGATAAGCCATGGGTCCTCTCTTTTCCACAACTTTGAAAGGTCCCACAAAACTAGGAGAGAGCTTAGCACCCTTTTCAAACTTGATTGAATTCTTGTTCGGTTTTACCTGTAAGAAAAATCTATCGCCAACTTCATAACTGTGGTCAACGCGATGCACATAAACATAACTCTTATGTCGGTATTAGGCTTATTTAATCCTCTGTCTTATCTATTGCATCTGTTCTTCCATTTCTTGAATCACTTATGGTCCTACCAGGACCCTATCCTCAATTCAATCCCTTTTCAATGGATTCTGACACGATCTCTTGTAAAGAAACTCAAACATTGCCATCTTAATGGTACTCTGATAGTTGTTGTTGTATGGAAAATTTACTAGTAGAAAGAAATATTCCCAATATTTTTGTTGATCCATTACATAAATATGAAACATATCCTCCAAAATATGGTACTTTCTCTCTATTTGTGTCCTTCTCAGGGTGATACGTCGTATTGAAATGAAGTTGTGTTCCCAAGGCCTCTTGGAAATTGGTCCAAAATAATCATGTAAACACCAATCCTCGATCCAATGTGATCCTTCTTGGTACTCCATACAATCTCAGAATATCAATGACAAATACTCTTGCGATGTCTAGCGCCTGATATGTCGTATGTACTAGAATAAAGTGTGCACTCTTCGTCAGAGTGTCTACTACCACGAAAATTGAATTGTGCCTCCTCGTCATCAGTGGAAATCCAATGATAAATTCAATAGAAATGACCTCCCATTTTGGTTATGGAATAACATGTGGTTGTAAAAATCCTACTAGATGTCTATGTTCAGCCTTCACTTGCTGACATTCTAGACATTTCGCCACGTAACTAACTGTGTCTTCTTTCATTCCCTTCCAGAAGAATAAAGCCTTAATGTCTTCCTTCGTATTCATGACTCCTGGATGAGCCATGTACACTTCTCGATGCACTTCACTTAAAATCAAACTTCTTAATTCATTGTTAGCCGATACATAAATTATTCCTTTAATCTCAATAATCCATCATTGTCTAATGAATAACCTTCATACTTTGTCACCATCATGGTATCTTGTCCAATATTATTCTTAATGTCCTTTTACTAATCATCGTCTATCTGTAAAGTTATAATCTTTTCTCAAATATTTGTCTGAAGAGATATTACCTAGAATTGTGTGGTCTCTGACTCAACGCATTTGCCACTTTGTTCATCATTTCTTTAATGTAAGTAATCTCGAAGTCATATTCGCTAAGTAATTATGACCAACGCCTTTGTCACGCATTCAAGTCACTCAGTGTACAAATATGCTACAATTCATAGTGATTTGTCTTGAATTCAATTTTTTATCCAATCAGATAATGTCTCCAAACTCTCAAGGAATATACTATTGCTAATAATTCGAGGTCACGCGTTGTGTAGTTCTCTTCATGACTTCTTAATTTCCTTGAAATGTAAGCGATCACTCGACTGTCTTGCATCAAAACTCCACCTAAAACTTCCTTGGATGTGTCCATGCATACCAAGAATTCTTTGTCCATGACGGGGACCTTTAGTATCGATGTTTTTTTCCACAACTCTTTGAGATTTTGAAATTATTCCATGCATTTCTCAGTCCACAACTTCTTTTTCTTCTTCTACAATTCCATGATCGGATTTTTCATCTTTGAAAAACATTCGACGAATCGTCGGTAATATCCTATTAAACCAATAAAGTTCTGTACTTGTTGTATGTTTCTAAGTGATGGCCATTCCATAATAGCCTCTACTTTCACTAAATCCACAACAATACCTTCACTAGATATGATATGTCTCAAGTAATGAATCTTTGATCGGTAAAAAGAAAATTTTGATAGTTTCTCGTACAAATTGTTTTCTCGTATTCACTTTAGGACCGATCTTAAATGTTCATCATGGTCTTCTTTCTTCTGAGAATAAATCAGTATGTCATCAATAAATACTTGAAAAAACTTATTCAAATATTCACAAAATACCCCATTCATCAAACTCATGAATACCCCAAGGGTGTTCGTCGATCCGAACGATAAAACTGTAAAATCGTAGTGTCTGAACCTCATCTTAAATTTGGTCTTAGTGATATCTTATTATTTAATCCGTAATTGGTGATATCCTAATCTCAATTCATTCTTCAAAATCATTGTCACTCCCTTTCATCTGGGAAAACAAATCATCTATTTTGGGTAAGAAATACTAGTTCTTGATTGTCGCTTTGTTTAATTGGTGAAATTCAATACAAAGCCTCCATGATCCATCCTTATTTCTCATGAAAATAACTATCTCACCCCAAGGTGACACAATTTGATGCATAAGTCCCAAGTCCAACAATTCCTTCAATTGCATTTTCAACTCCTGAAATTCAGGCATTGACATCTGGTAAGGAATTCTCACTATAGGTTCAATTCTAGGTTTCAACTCTATTTTAAACTCCAACTCTATTTCGGGTGGTAAACTTGGTAACTCTTCTAGAAAAACGTCTGCAAACTTTTACACTAAAGGAAAGTTTTCTAATCCTTCTGCCTCACCCTTTTCGTTTAGCGCTAAGATTGCATAAATATTTCACCCCTTGTGCATACTCTTCTGTAGTTGTAGGGAAGAAATGAATCACAAGGAAACCCCCTGGTTCCTTCCTACAATGACTCTACTCTATCCTAAATCATCTGTCAAACTTAATCATTTCATCTTACAGTTAAGTATCGCATCATGTGATTCCAACCAATCAATACAAATCACTATGTCATAATATCACAAGATAGTGACATATAGGTTGGCCTTCGTTAGAAAATATCCCAAGTTAATGCTACAGTCTGTAACCTTTCCTCCAACCTTTTATTTAACACCTGATGCCATTTTTATGTATCTGAACTCGTCCTGCTCGAATACCTTTAACTTAACTCTCTTTAGTGCTTCACCAGACATAAATCTCTCTGTAGAACCTAGATCTATCAATATACTAAATTTTTTGTCGGTGATTGTACCTGATGTCTCGTGAAAAGTGGACTGATGCTCAGCCTAACGGTTGTTCATCATTGCATGTATCTTGTGGGCCTTTCCCAAATCTTTGATGGTAGTGGGTCACGATGATCTAACTGTTATTTTATTTTCAATAGGACAATCATGTTGGTAATGTGGCTCTCCACATGTCCAACATCTAGTCTTCGGTCCAGTGCTCCTGCTCCCCGAAGTAGAAGTTGGTGGCCTAACAATCTTTGATTATGGTCTATTAAACAAGCATAAACTACTACGGACGACGTTTTTGTTGCTGTTGTGTTCCTTTGTAAGGATTCCTCTATTAAGGATTATATCCTCATGGTGTTGTGAACATAGGTACTCTAGTAATATCTCGATGCCCTAAAGTTTGTCTGGCTGGTGTATGATGTTGTTGCACTGCTGATGACATTTGTCCAGTCGACCTAGAAGGAGTCCTACCCTGATACACATTTTCAAACTCTTCCTCAGCTATGAGGGCCTCCTGAACTACATCGTGCAACGTCTGAGGCATTAGAATCCTCACCTTCACACGAATGTTGAATTTAAGTCCAAAACCAAACTTGATGACCTTTAACTTCTTCTTGTTCAAATGTGGATCATGCCTAAGTAGCTCCATGAATTTAGACTCATACTCTGGCACCGTATGACCACCCTATCATAAGGCATTGAACTCATTAAGCTAACACTCAATGAATTCCTCATACAAGTACCTCTCCCAAAATTGTTCCTCGAATAAATCCCATGACACATCTTCGACAACCATGTTTATTTGAGGTAGGATCATCTTCCACCATAGAAGAGAACTCCCTTTTAGTTGAAATACTGCCATGTAGACTTTCATGTTGGAGGTGTAATCAGGAACTGTGAAGAACATTGTCATATTCTCCAACCATGCCTTGGTGACTGAGTCGTCCGTGGAACCCATGAACTCTGGAAACTTCACCTTCTCGAGTTCTCTATGTATACTACTTCTATCATTTGGAGCATGTTCTGAAACCTCATTGGGTATATAAGCTCGTCCCTCATCTTGATCTAGATGGTTAATCAATGTCTCTGATATCCTATGGAAGGATCTCATCATACCTACCACATCTCCCACAACAACCTGTTCCTGCTCAAGAATCTTGTCATATCCCTAGGGGTTAGACCCCTCTGGTGTGTATACTATCGGAGGTGTCACACCTCTTCCTCTAGCACCACTCCATCTACTTCCCATGCGTCCTCTAACAATGATTAATTGCATGTACAATTTCAAAATTTAATTAGCAATATAATTTTAACCATTTATTTAACACAGTGGAAGGTGTAATGGTCCAATGTCGCAGGGTTGAACCTGCTCACATAGCATATGTAATGTCCCCTCTGTTATGACATCAAAATAAGTGAGTACAATAGTGGTAATTTTTTTTCTTTTAAACAACCGTCAAGACAAGTGACATGTGACAATGACATACATTAATAATTACACAATCTAATATCATCACATCACACACAACAAAAATCTAAATACAACATCACTATTGTTCAATATCAACCATATCACAAAAATATAAAAAATATTTCTACCTTCCCAACCTATCCTGCAAGGTTAGGACCTCCAAGACACATAATCAATGCTCAAGTCCAAGATTCATTCAATTGATTTTGACCATTTAAGATCTCAATACTGGAAATTCTTCTGAGGAGAAATGAGGTATCTAATTCCATTAACCATAATCCTATTCCGAAAGATTGCATCGCATAAATAATCATTTAAGAAACACCCACATGTTTTGAGAAAGAACATAATTGTAATAACCCTTCATTACCAACACATCAAGATTACGTGTAAACAAAAAAATAAAAAATATATATAACCTTACCAGCAATATAATAAAACTCTACCTATGCAATTGCATAATCAATTCATCCAGAACTATTTTTAATCTTATACAAAATTGAGGGATTCTTTCTAGTGAGGTAAAGGAATACTATGCATGAGAAATTTTATTCACCGTATTAAAATGACTTATCTTTTTCAATAATTACTTATGCCAAAAGTGCAGGTTAATTATATTCCTTTAATTAAATAAACCAATGCTTCACTTCACATCTAGGATACAAATTGTTAAATATAATGTAACCTCAACAGTCTGACTATACACTACCAGTTGTACTGGACAGTTGTACTTTCTATTTTTGTCTTGCTTGAGCCTATTTAGCTCAGCCATCTTCCATTGCATACGATGCTCTTCTAATTGTATCTCTTTTCTTCATACATTTGAATATATTGTTTTATGTTCTATCTTTCTCTCTGCATTTTCCTTCCTCACAATTTATCATGGTATCAGAGCTTCAACAGTAAGCCTCTTCACACAGTCTAGAGAGCAACACGATCCTCACAACGCAGAGCTTCACAGATCCTGAGAGCACGCGACACAGACTCTTTCACAAAGCTTGGAGAGTTGTCCGTCATTCTCTCGAAAGATCCTCGCAGGAAACTTCCACGAGAAAGAAGATCGTCTTACGTTCAAAAGATCTCCGTAAGAATCTCACGCGAGGTCGCAGAGTGTACAAATGCTCGAAAGAACGAGGAAGAAGAGATTGCAGAAGAAGAAACATTAAAGATTCTTGAAATCTTCTCAAGAATTTTCAAAATTCACGCAGAACAACTTAAGGAGGAAGAAACGTTGAAGATTTCACGAACATTTGTCCAAATTCGTGAAGATTGTTAAAGAAATAAGAAGCATTTAAAGAACTGTTGGAATTCTTCAAAACTGTCAAAGATTGAAGCATAGGATAGAAAATTCGTGAAATTTCTTTCAAATTTTTGAAAGATTCACCAATTCTTTCTTCCACAAGAGAAAATTTTGACAAAATCGACAAAGATCACATCAAACATGCAAGGAACAACCATTGCGGCCATAAGAGTCGTCCTGTGAACGGATCTGAAGCAGGAAACCAGTTCAGAAGGGACGAGGAGAGCGAGGAAAAGGCGAAAGCATTTCAGTCGTCAGATCTTGCGCAAAGGGCCAATAGTCGTTGGATCCGCGAGAAGGTGCACGAGGTTTAGTCCTCTGGAGCACCAAGGAGAAAGTTTTGACTTGTGAAGTCATGAAATCCCGACATCATCTGGACCATCCATCAAGAGACACATGGCGAGATCTCGGCATTTCATGACTCGCAGGTGTAAAGGTCAGAAGACTGCCATGAAAATTCGTGAATCAC
>ML785280.1:615436-640548 GCA_009831015.1 Picea engelmannii
ACATGATCTACACAGGAAATCTTGAGTTAACAGATTTCAAACATGCCATGCAATCTGAGTTTGAGATGACAGATCTTGGCATAATGAAATATTTTTTAGGGATTGAGGTTAATCAATCAGCCAAAGGCATTTTTGTCTGTCAGTAAAAGTATGCAACAGACATCATCAAAAGATTTCGCATGGAAGGATGTAATCCAGCAGAAAACCCCATACCTTTAGGCATAAAGTTGAGCAAGAATGATGAAGGTTCTATAGTGGACTCTACTTTATACAAAAGTTAAGTAGGCAGTTTGTTGTATCTTACAGCAACTAGGCCTGACATTATGTATGTAACCAGCCTTGTTTCCAGATTCATGGAATCACCAAAAGATTCGCATTGGAAAATGGAAAAACAAATTTTGAGATATGTTGCAGGAACTCTCAATTTCGGTTTATGGTACACTAAGTCTGATAGTAATCAACTTTTTTGGTTACACAGATAGTGACTTTGCAGGCAACCTAGATGACAGAAAAAACACATGAGGACATGTTTTTCAACTGGGCACAAACCCGATTTCATGGGCATCAAAGAAGCAGCCAATTGTATCAATATCTTCTGCAGAGGCAGAGTATGTCGCTGCTACCTCAGCTTCTTGTCAAGCTATGTGGCTGAGAATATTATTGAAAGATATGTCACATACAGAAAAGGATCCAACTCCTATTTTCTGTGACAATACATCGGCAATTGCTTTATCCAAGAACCATGTGTTTCACAAGAAAAGTAAACACATTGACACTCAGTTTCATTTCATACACGAGCTAGTCAATAATGGGGATATTGCACTACAATTTTGTGGTTCTCGAGATCAGCTTGCTGATATCTTTACAAAGCCACTAGGAAAGTCAGTTTTTGATTTTCAGAAACAACACTTAGGCATAGTCAGTGCTGATGATTTTAAYTGTTGAGTTTAAGAGGGAGTGTTAAATATAATGTAACCTCAACAGTCTGACTATACACTGCCAGTTGTACTGGACATTTGTACTTTCTATTTTTGTCTTGCTTGAGCCTATTTAGCTCAACCATCTTGCATTGCATAGGATGCTCTTCTAATTGTATCTCTTTTCTTCATACATTTGAATATATTGTTTTATGTTCTATCTTTCTCTCTGCATTTTCCTTCCTCACAATTGATCACAAATAAGAAATAGCTCTCTTTATCTAATGCCAAGAGAAATAATTACTTTTATTTGTGTTCTAAGACTTCTGCGATCATTGTTTTGTTCAGAGGGTACTTTCGGATCCATCGCATAGGGTACTTTTATTTGATAGTATTGGATAAACTTTAAAATCATACGATAGATAAAATGACTTAAAATCAAACATTAGAGTTTTCTGTAATAAAATAAGGTTGAAAATAATCAAGCATTTTTTTTTAAAGGTGAGCAACCCTTAGTGTCTACAATATTTTAAAATGGATGGGAGTTACAATTCATGAGAGGTGAACAAATAAGAGAAAGTTCTCATAGAACTTTACTGAGATGAGAAACAAAATCAAAGAATGCTTAGCTCACGTTGATATGGGTACAACACACAGGACGCAAGGATCTAGACAAGAGAGTCTATACGTGCTAAGAATCCGCCCGAATAAAAGGTTGGGGTTTACTATATAAATATAAGTTTAGAAAAGTTAAACTCATCGTTTCATTACCAAGATTTTGAAAGAACTGAATGAAGGCTATCCTGGGTACCAAGATCCCAAAATTCTATGTCACATTCGATCCCTAAATCCAGGACTTCAATGAAGAGTTTGTAAACTTAGATATTTCACCAACGAAAACTACTCTGACTCTAGTTGGTATTGACTACATGTGAGATTCAACCACTCACTAATCAACACTAAATCGAAAATGGTTTCTTTTAATGTTCTACTAGGAAAACCAGAGATGGTATGCAAGTCGATGCAGAGAGCTTAAACAATCTTCAATTGATACTAGTTCTGTGAATCGATTCTAGACGACTGCCACTGTTAACTAGTGACGGTGACTCGATTATCCAATTATTATATATATATATATATATATATATATATATATAATTTTAAAAACAACTGGCACTTCCTTTATCGCTCTGTTCCAAAACTGGTCATCGTCCTTAGTAATGGAAAATGCCCATATTAACCAAATGTAAGTTGGCAACACAAATATCTAATGAGAAGGTGTGTGGCAAGAGAAAATGTCTCTCTCACACTTCCGACACTACAAGAGGTAATAACAGTTCAAAGAACCAAAATAACACACAAATTACCTAAAATTTTAAGGTTTTAACTAACGAAAAGCAGAATTTGAAGGTTGAAAATTTCGACTAGATCCTCTACAAGGAAATATTTTGTTGTTTATAGCTCCGTCGATAGGTAAATCCCAAAGTAGTGATAATTGAACCTCAAGTTATGCAACCTGGATCTGTTTTATTGAAGGGTAAAACTTGAACAAAAAATTCAGAAAACATTCAAGATACTAACACGAGTACCGTTATGTCGAGAGAAAAATAGACTATCAAAACTGCGGCCTTGGAGTTTATGGTAATAGTGAAATGGAAAATCGTTTTAAAAATATTGATTGAATTCAAAATTAAAACAACTAATAAATGGGTCCGATAACTCTGTAAGCTATTGATAATGTTCGGCAAGAGTACCACAAAAAATAGTGTCCGATAACTCTGTAAGCAATTCTCTGTAAGCTATTACAGAGAATATTTTTGTAAATTTTGCTTCACAAGGCCCGGCAACAAATCGAATTTAATAATGAGGAAGCGATCTGATCAACTGGAAGGTTTCGACGACAATTACAATAAAAAACTCGATTACTCTATTACCAAGACCGAACCACAGAAAATGAGTAAAGGAGATTTGCATTGAACTCAATTTGAGCTAAGATATATTGTAAAACACCTAATTTGGAATAGATCAAATAATTCATTTCCATTAACAGTTTCGATCCTTATTGCGGTGGGATTTTGAATTAAGAAATTGGAAAATCATAGATTGTAATTCACCGTGAAAATTTGCATCAATGAAAATTTAGCGCTACATAGAGACACCATTCATATCAATAAATCGATTCATCATTGGTACAAGGAATACATATATTTGTTTACGAAATTGATACATACATTCACCATTCTTATAAACAAAATATATTCCTACAACAATTAGAACTAGAATGTCTCCTTTAGCCATACGATCCATTCCCATGAAATAATACATTATTTCAAAATCATTAATGAGTTTTAAATCATACATTTCATGCTTAAATTCCCCATTGAATATTTCAGTAGCTTATATTATCAGTTATTGAATTCGCCATTAATAAATAAATATAACAGTTGAGTAGCGTAACCAAAAGAATTAATTGATGATGATCTTCAACTTGAAGCAACTTGTGCACATCCTCCTTTATTGCACCTTCTAATCCAAGACTTCACAGGTACCTCCGAGCCAAATCTAGTGGTACTCTTCTACCCCCTTGTGTGTGGCCGTAAAGGGGCCATAAACAATAATTAAATTAATTATGATTATTCACCCGCACACTTGCCACACTCTCCCCATGTTGCACAAGTAATTACCATTTTTTATATTTTTAAAAGCCGATTTCCCTCACATTCCCCAATGTGTTCTTATTTTCTCTCTTAGTTGTCCCTTTATTCTCCAAATTCTCATTTAATGAGTGTCTCCTAAGTAGATCTTAGATATAGTTGGATTATGAGTCTTCTTCTAGTTAGACTAGTGGTAGCTTGACTCTAGATACTATTCTATGTGTACACCCATTGTGTCATATTTTATTTCTTTGTATTTTAAAAATCCAATTTATTAATTTCATGCAAACATGTGGATTTTATCCTAACTTTAGATTTTACTCACATTTTCCTAAAATTTGATTGATCTTAATTCTTTTAATTTATTTAATACTTTTATTTAGTCCCCTAGTTAACTTAGACTTAGGTTTAGTCCTAGAATTAGGATTAGATTTTCATTGGGTTTTATAATTAATAAATTCACTATTTAATTAATTATTTTAATCCAACAAGGTCTAATCATTTCAATGTTTTCTAGGCCACCTMGATTTATTGAATCAWGTTTTTAATTATGCRATGTTCCCTTCAATACGCACCTTTGTGCTCAAAGGGTGTCACTYGCCTTTGAATGGTTTTGGAAGTTTGTCTRACCCCTGGATTCAACACTCCACTCCACTCGGTCGACCTTGTGAGAGACTAAGGGATTCTAAGGAATAAGGACTTCACATTATTGTGCGCTCTTTAGAAATCTTCGTGAGCTATTGTCTCAATCCCCCCTCATAATATCRTGAACCTCTCCCTCAATGTTTTGTTTTTGTGCATGGCCCCTCTAATACTTATGTGAGTCGGATTATAAAGCATCTTCAATCCTACATTGACTGATAAAAACCATGTCAATAATGCATATACATAAAWCATATTGTAGTCAATAATATGTCAGAAGTGCGTAAAATGAAACACTCAATCAAAATACAATTCACTCCCTGACTCAATCCAGAGTCCAAGGAAGTCCATTGATTCCATTAGCATGCATAACCTGTCATCTGTCCTGCACAATCAAGAAAAAACGTTAATAGCATCTTCCAATACAGATACATTGAATAACAATAAGTCACAACACATCATCATCATCATGTATAATCCATAATCGAAACGAAAATCACAATGTATCATAACCAGATCACTTGCACCAAGTGTCATAAAAGAATAACTCAATAAAAGTGTGCTCAGTAGAGAGAGATGTTACAAAAATATTTTTTTCATCATTATATAGGTTATATTATATTTCTTGCTCAATTACTTTTGAGTATTTCAAAATATTTGATAAAGTGTAATAGACTATTCTATGGTTACTTGATGAATTTATGGTTAGGTATTTTTGTTGATACTAGTCTTGAATATGGAATAGGATTGGGGTTGTGGGAATTAGATACCTCCTTTGTAGGAATTATGAGCAGCAGAGCAACAAATAATGACCCACAGAAATCATCATAAGAACACAAATATACACAAAAAACTCACATATTCATTAATGTACAAATAATGATACATCTCTCTTACACACAATACATTTGTGAGGCCTCATAATATAGTGTTGAGGTTCTCATAACGAGATGTCCAATATAGAATAACAATCTCCACAACTATATCCACAATATATCCAAGAATATCTCCATCCATAACTTCACTCATTGTCCTCATCTTTGATCATACGTAAACTTCCACAATAAGTCTACTTACATTAATAGTAATTTCATCATATAATTATCACAAGTATGAATTATTCCTTCATACTCTGGCTTAATGAATACTTTTGATTCAAACCAAATATCTTAGTTTTCTTCATTTGTGTATTTTGTATTTTTCATCACCTTTAGTCTTATGCATCCTCTCTGCATCATCTTCATTCTTCTTCATCTGCATTTGTTTCTTGATTTGATGTTGGCCTCCCGAGCTATATATGAGTCAATCATCTAAACTGCATCATCTTCATATCAAGGATTTCTAGATTACCCTTGACCTTCCCATGGGTTTTCTATGACTTACCCTCAACCAATACATCATATCCTGGGTTTTCTCAGCTTACCCATAAGCATTACAAAATCAAACCGATTTCACATTGTCATGAACCATTCATTACATCAAGTGGTTATAGCTGAAAACAAACTTACATATGACATTACAAAGTGGTTTTTGGGTTACCACGAACCATTAAAATGAATCAAATCAATGACTCAATAATCTGATGCCTCTTTCTTAAACATGTACAACTGACTTTAATGACAACTGACCTTTGGGGGACCAACTAACTCGTGAACATTATATGGGAGATATTGTCGTACATTTGAACACTTCAAACTATAAAATCATTTCAACATGAACATAAAATTTTTCCATTCAAGGACATCTATCCATCCACATTGTACTTTTATATGAGGCTTTGAAATTTCTTTGTTCCGACACTTTTGATGATCATGATTTTTAAGACCAAAAATACTGCATGGATATAAATTCCAAAATTTTTCTTTGTTCTTCCACACTGATTGCAACATTCTTCTTTTTTCTGCTCATTTTTTTTTACTGGGTTGGATGTTGTGGCTATTGCATGAGGTTCATTTCTTTTGTTGCTACTTGTAGATGATTCATTTGTTGTGAATGATGTTGCTTTCACAAATTTGATGTTTCCATTTCTTGTGTTTCCTTAATAACCAATGCCTTCATTTATTGGTCTTACATATACTTGTATGGGATTCTAGATACCTTGAGAATTATTTCCTAAACCTTTACCATTATAACCCATTTTATTCAAAATTTTTGAACCTATTCATTTAGTATGTTTTTAAAAGAAACCTATTTCAACATCATCCCTATCATCATCATTTGGAACATCATTTAGAGACTCCTAACAAGAGAGAGATATATGTACATCAACATTATTATCATCAACTAGAAAACAAGAATCACCCGAACTATCAATCTTTTGAATCGAGTCACTAGTATCACACATTCCATCACACTTTACTTTTTCTTGTTGCAGTTGTTTGACTTCATTTTTGAGTGCTAACAATACATTCTCCTTTGCCAATAGTTCTTGTTGTAGTGATTCTATAAATTTGTCCTTTTGATCTTCAATTTTAAAAATATCATCCATAAATTTATCTAATGATGTCAATTTTTCTTCTAGTGTGTCAATGCATTTTGTAGCAGAGAAAACAAATTCATGATAGAGTTCATTGTCTTGTGTCCTAAATTATGCAACCTTTGCAATTATTGATTGATTTTGTTTTTGTAATCTATCTATTTCTTGCAAAACATATTCAAGATCTTATTGTAATAATTCAATTTCTTGATTAGTTGTTTGAAGTCTTTTTCCTCCTTTTCCCATTATGAATTGTGGAATCATGATGGCTTGTTGAATAATAAACACGATAACCAGGGTGTTGGGTACAACTGATCATGCACCCTTATTTCAAACAACAACAATAATATTTGGGTGTCGGGTACCACCGAACATGCACGCAAAATTTCCATTATAGCAACACTTGAAACTTTGTTCTCAAATGGAAACTTTTACAAGACTTCAATGACAATTTCACCTTTTGACTTCAATGATGTTCTTTGACTTTGAATCATTAACTTTAACATAAAACTTCACTTTACTTTGACTCTAGACTCTCAACTTCACTTAAACTTTGACTCATTACATCCAAAATCTTCTAATCACACTTGCATTTGATGCTCAATATTTGACTTGATTTGATGTTATCAATTTTCCAAGATTTCATAACATAAGCAAGACTTCAACTCCTGACTTTAATGAATCTCATACAATGACTTGAATTAACTTTGACAAAAAAAAATCTTTATATCAACTATTTCTCAAAGACATCTCTTGAAAAATAATGATAGTGTGGACACTCTTGCATGATTGATATCTCTAATGTGAATTCTAATAACTTTTTAAAATATTACTCTGTCACGTGTTAAAAGAAAACTAAACTCTTCTGACTCCTCTATCGATTTTGTAGCCCACTAATGCTTTTACTTTTTAATTCAACACTTTACACACCCAATTCTTAGTAGGTCTCTTACATTATTTTTCTTGGCACCAACAAATTTCATTGTATTGTACCACTTCCATCAATAATGCCATCCTTCATGCCATCACAAAAGCCTCTCACGTGCTTAGGATTTCCATTCGCTCATCCTCAAAAAATATGATGGAAACCTGTACTCGAGGTAGTTCCTAGAAAAGTTGGAGCTGCAAGGCGTCCCTCAATCTTCATCATCTCGTTGAATCAGTTTCTCTATTGCAGGTTCTTCAATTATGGTTGGCTTCGTGATTCTAGCAGGAAGCGTAGGAGATTTAACACAAGGATCATTGTACTCATTCTTTCCTCTCAAAGTCTGCTTATAATGACATCATCGCATCTATCGATGTGGATCCTCTTAAATAAACGACGGCTACAATAGTTCTTATGAGAGAGAAACTGACTTTATTACCTCTTCTGACAACAATGATTCTGAATGGAAAACAAAGATAAAAAATAAATCCTTCTCTTGCAACCTGGTGGCTCTTTCCTGTAGGAAACAATCTGATCAATTCCTCTGTTTTATTATGTACATGACTCATATAATGATTTCTACCAAATTTAGAATAAATGACCCATCAATCTCAATGATATAACTAGTTCTATAGACATTTGAAGCGGCACTAAAAAATGATTAAACTGAACTCACAACTTTACAGGTGGCTCTCTTTAATGGTTTGGGCTTCATAACAACAAATATTCTTTACACGGTAGATGGCAGTTTGAATAATCTTGATATCATAAATAACTACACTTGTACCCTTTATCTTCTTTAATTGGATTGCGGCACCATATTCTCCAATGATTTATGAAAATCACCTTCTAGCTAATGCTTCCTCATGCTCAACAGGAAATCCCTAAGCACAATCTCCTCCATATTATGTGCTCTCCTTGTAGCGATTTCCACTAGGATTTGATCACAACCCTATAGATTGTGTTTTCCATAGAGAGATTCATCTCTCACATGACGACTCTACGCAAATTCTCTCAAAGACACATAAGATTATTTCACTCTCATCACACACAATAATATTCTCACTCTCTCTACTCTACACGTAGGATTTTCTTCATCTAATACCAGGTGTAGAAATTATGAGAAGTAGAGAAACAAATAATGACACACACAAATCATCATAAGAATGAAAATATACACACAAAAGTCACATATTCATTAATGTACAAAATAATGATACATCTCTCTTACACACAATACATTCGTGAGGCCTCATAATATAGCATTGAGGTTCTCATAATGAGATGTCAAATATAGCATAACAATCTCCACAACTATCTCTAGAATATCTCCAAGAATATCTCCATCCCAAAATTTATTCATTGTCCTCATCTTTGATCATACATAGACTTCTATAATAAGTCTACTTACATTAATAAAAATTTCATCATATAATTATCACAAGTATGAATTATTCCTTCACAACATCGAACACCTTATGTCTATGGATGGCCCCTCTACTCCTTATGTCAGTCGGATTAGCAAGCTTAGTCAATCCTACATCAACTAATAAAAACCATGTCAATAATCCATAGACACAAATAATACTGTAATCAATCATATGTCGCAAGTGCATAAAATGAAATACTCAATCCAAATAGAAATCACTCCCTGACTCAATCCAGAGTCCAAGGAAGTCCATTGATTCCATCAACATCCATAACCTGTCGTGTGTCCTGCACACTCAAGAAAACTCGTCAATAACATCCACCAATACATATACATAGAATAAAAATAAGTCACAACATGTCATCATCATCATCATGTATAATCCATAATCGAAACGAAATCACAATGTGTCATAACCAAATCACTTGCATGCAAGTGTCCACAAAGAATAAGTCAATAAAAGTGTGCTCAGTAGAGTGGGATGTTACAATTTTTTTGTTTTCATCATAATAAAGGTTATATCATGTTTCTTTCTTAATTACGTTTGAGTATTTCAAAATGTTTGATAAAACGTAATAGACTATTCTATGGTTCCTTGATGAGTTTATGGTTAAGTAGTTTTGTTGATACTAGTCTTGAATATGGAATAGTATTGGGGTTGTGGGAATTCGATACCTCGTTGTTCCTTATAATAGTCGCTAGTCCTGAGACCTTAAATGGTCAATATCAATCGGAATAATCCTCTACTTGAACATTGATTATGTGTCTTGGAGGTCCTAACCTTGAAAGATAGGTTGGACGGATAGATATTCTTGTTATCTTTACGTGATATGGTTGATATTGAATAATAGTGATGTGATATTCAAATTTTTGTTGTGTAGTAATATGATGAGATTGATTGTGTAATTATTAATGTATGTTCTATCTGGTTTTTTAAAAAATAAAAAAGAATTACCATTATTGTATTGTAATGTACCCAACCATCCACAGGCTAGGCACGCCACTTCAATCCCACTCTGGACTAATTTCAACTTCTGATCTAACTTTTAATTAATAAAGATGCATGAAGTATTCACATGCATAGATCAAGATTCATGCTACAACATAAAATAAATGAACCATATGTTTTACACAACAATAACCAACATGCATGCATACTATGGATACAAAATTCATAGATAAATAAATACAAAGCGGAATAAATACACATGTAAATAAAACCATGATAGAAAGCAATTATATTTCATAAAACGAATCACCAACTGGCTGCAAACCAAAGGGGTTCCACCCAACTGTAGACACTGATGTTCCAAGTATCAAAAACAATGTGACCCCCGAGCCATGGCTATGAATCCAGAAGGATGGTTTTAGAGTGTCACTCAGCTTGCCAAACTAATCAACACTCAATCTCTCACATGATTTTCAACACCCACAACAATCCAAAGTACACCAACTCTCTTCTACCCATCCTGCACAACCCAAGAGAATCAATCCCCTTCTCTGCCATGTAGTCCCTCAATATTTACATCTCCTTCAAGGGCTCTAGTGCATCTGATCAAGAATCTCCATGATGGGACTCTTAGGATTTGCAGCTGTGAGCAAAGATGAAAACATGTCAAAGCATCTCAAACATGTAGGCATTAATTCATGGCTGGAATACACTAGCAGTATTTACAACCAACAAACCATGGCTCATATTCAACAACTTGTTTTCTCTTCATAAGCCAAACATGAATAAGGAAAGTCAAGTGGGTGATAGAGTGAATGGAAAGAGGATAGGGTGAAAGGTGTGAACAATGAACAATGAAACATGAGCGAGTGAGTGAATGAGCGAAGAAGAAGTAAGCCCCACCACAAACCAAATATGGGTTTATGTAATTCTTGGAACTAAAGAACCACTTGGCCTTCCCCCCAAGAATCTCATGTAATTGTTATTCTCCGTTAAAACAAAAATGGGTAAATAAAATATAAAATAAATACTTAGCCCCTCAAGCCCCCTCTGTTGTGTTATCATATCCCCCTATAACTCGTGTCCTTTTTTGTCTAGCATCCAGTGATGTATTTATTACTAATAATGATCAAACATTACATTTCCTAGGCACACTAGCCTCTTTCAATTTTTTGAGCACTTTGGCGTTTCATGGATTAACAAAATACATTATGTAATATGGGGCTCAAAACTCAGAGTGTTACATCCCCTCCCCCTTATTTTGGTATTGTCCTTAGTGCATATACAAAACATAAAAAAAAAATTCAAATTTATTCTAAAAGTTGTGGGTATTATGCCTGCATGGCATATTCATGCTTCCATGTAGCATCTTTTGGACCGTAGCAGGTCCACTAGACTTTTGCCAGCTCTATAACTCGATTCCATAGAATTTTGACTTTTCTGTCCAATATGCACATTGGATGGACCTAAAAGCCTTCCTGTGTCTCTACATGAATTAGTTTCCAATCAATAACATGGTTAGGATCATGTACATATTTTTTTAGAAAGTATACATGGAATACATTATGTACAATGATGGAAGAAAACAATGCAAGAATGTATGCAACTTACCCTATTTTGTCCAATATCTCAAATGGACCATAGAATTGGGTTGTTAGCTTTGTACAACTACCCAACTTCCAAGAGCTCTTCTTGGGATTCACTTTTAAAAGAACATGCTCCCCCACTTTAAATTCTCTCACTATCATGTTCTTATCTACATAAATTTTATGTCTATCTTGATCTGCCTTTAAATTCTGCTTAATTCTAACCATATGGTCTTCCATATCCTTAAGCAATTCTATCCCAAGTACAACTCTATCTTCTAGGTTGTCTCAAATCACTGGAGTATTGCATTTCCTACCATACAATGCTTCAAATGGGCTCATTTTCAATGAATCTTGATACATGGTATTATATGAAAACTCAACTAAGTCCAAGTAATCTTCCTACTTAAATGGCTTATCCATCACATACATTATCATCATGTCTTCAATTACTCGGTTGACTCTCTCTATCTATCGATATGATTGTGGATGGTATGCTATGATAAATTTCATATTTGTACCAGATCCTTTAATTAATCCCCTTCAAAAATTTGAAGTAAACTTTGTATCTTTGTCTGAGACAATTGTGTTAGTTATCCCATGAAACCTAGCAAACTCCCTTATGTAAATTTCTGCAATATTAGTTGATGTATGAGTCATTTTTACAGGAACAAAATGAGAAGCCTCTGTCATTTTATCAACCACTACCATGATTGATTCATGTTGCATTTTTGTCCTAGGAAATTTAGTTATAAAATCAATGGTTACCACTTCCCACTTCTTCTCTGGAATTGGTAATGGTTGTAGCAAACCAGTTGGGTTCCTATTCTCAACCTTCACTCTCTGACATTCCATACATCTGGAAATGTAATCAACAACATATTTTTTCATTCCTGGCCAAAAGAATTGGCTTCTTACTACTGCAATTGTTTTTTGGTAACCGGGATGTCCAACATATGGAACATTATGCATTTCCTTTAATACAAAATTCCTAAGTTCTTTGGAACTAGGAACATAAATTCTATTTGTATGCATAAGTAATCCATATTCCTTCATATCATATTCTTTAATTATCTGTTGTACATTTTATTGATATAAGATTTCTTTTACATTTGATGAGTGACAAAAGCATATAAAATTATTCTCTTTAAATATTACTAATGCATACTAACAATTGTAGCATGCATGAGATGTACTCTTATACTAAGTGCATCAATAAGTTTATTTTATTTTCCTTTGATATTCTTTATGTCAAAATCATATTCACTTAAAAAATCCAACCATCTCATATGCCTTCCATTCAAAGTTGGTTCTTCAAAAAGATATTTTAGACCATTGTGGTATGTTCTTAATTCAAATCTCTTCCCCATGAGATAATGCCTGCAAATCTTCAATGCATGGAAAATGGCAGCAAGTTCTAATTCATGTGTGGCATAGTTCGTTGTTGGCACAGGGGAAAACCCAGTGTTTAATGCTTCAATAGTGCACCAACAAAACCCTAAATATCATCCCTTTCGGAAAAACTTGCGAAGCAGATGAAGTCTCACCCAAGGTAGAGGCAGGGGGTGGTTGTAGGACTCAAGTGTCTACAACCTAGTTGGGACACAGATCTGTGATTACAACATTTTAACATAGCACTTAGCCAATGACATTCATTAGTTCATGATTCTCATTCACATTGCAGATTAAACCCTAATTATAAATCAACGTAGTAGCAACCCAGATCAAGTACTTTAATTCACCTAGGACATAGCATTAAACTCAGATATAACATTCACCATACATAAAGCACTAAGAATCCATAGATCTATCTATCATGCATCAAGATCAGTGCAATAAGAAGATAAACATATAAACAACATGAAAAACATGAGCAACATTGCACAACGCACATCAAAACATAAGATATACGTGATTCACCCTAGTGTGGGGCTACCTCCACCAATGGTCTCTTCTTCTTTATTAGTCTTCAAGTTCCTTACATTCTTCTACTCTTGTGCAGAAAGCCACAGATCCTAGCTTCGCAACTGGACAAGTGATCTACACACAACGCACTAGATCCACCTTCCCTAAAATCAGGTCAAGGCACAGAGCCAACTCCTTCCTAGTACAAAGCCTTACACAGTCGGTTGCACAAAGCAACTTACATCCACATCCTTTTGCACAAATACAACTAGTCATGCACTAAGATTCTACTACCTTCTACATTACATTCCTTAACCCATGGGCCGACATCCATTAACCCATTACATAAACCATAAAATCCCCAAAATCCTGCAAACCATGTGATATCTTGTGATCTCCGCTCTACCTGGGTGCTCCATCTTTGAACAAACTATCAAAGTCCCAAAAATGGTCAAACACGACCAATGTTTCCTCAACACTTGATCGAGGGCCAACAAGCCCCCAACACTAACCTACAGCTTGTCCCAAGTCTCTCAGAATTGGGCAACACTACTTTGAAGGCCTCGAGCTTAGATCGAGCTGCCTCGACTTGTTGCTTCACTCGAGCCTCCTGCTTGACAAACTCTTGAATTACTTTCTCGGTGATAGGCCCTTCCAGGCGCTATTCCACAGTCGTGACCATTTTCTCCAGCTATGGTCCTTGTCCTTCAATCCCTTCAAAAATCATGCAGGCTTCATCCTGCACTGGCTGAAGTCTCTGTGTAACCTCCATAACTCTTCTTTGGATGGAAGTAACCTATTGTTGAACTACGTGTTGTTCCTATGATATTTTCATATTCTAAATTATAGTAAGCATCTCCATCTGTGCTTGCATGGTGGATGACTATTGCTTTGCCTCCTAGAGTTGCACTTCCAATTTCCTCAGCTCTGGCTCTCTTGCAAGGCGCTCATAGGTCTGTACTATTTGATCACTTAATTTTTTACACTCTGAGGTCAATTCCTTGATTCTTTCTACTGCATTCCCTGCAACTTCTTCCCTCTGATCTCGCACTTCTTGCAGAGTGCTATGTACTTCTTGGATTTCTAGATCCATTATTATTTCTTGAAGTTGTTGAATGGCCTCAACAGGATTCCCTACTTGAATATTGACCAACTGTTCTTCCTCCTATTCCAAGCTAGACACAGAGCGAAGTGCTTTAGTCACTGCCTCTTTAACCTGAATCTTCTCTGCGAGCAACTGGTATTTTTCTTTCTAGATTTTCATCTTTCTCCTTTTGCGCAACTCAAATTTTCTCTAAGGCCTCCTCCTTTTCTTGCTTCATGTATTCTGTAGGATTTTCCTTTTCTTCTTGGGCTTGACGAAGTCGAGCCTCTATTTCATCTGCTAGCCTTCGTAATTGGGCAAGCTCATCC
Organism: Picea engelmannii; assembly: GCA_009831015.1. NCBI lineage: Eukaryota > Viridiplantae > Streptophyta > Pinopsida > Pinales > Pinaceae > Picea > Picea engelmannii. The sequence continues at coordinate 630,333 of ML785280.1, forward strand.
CCCAATTCTGCACTTTCCACTGAAGAAGAAGTAGGTACTGCACGACTTGAATGGATAGCTTGTTGTATGTCTATGAGATCCTTATATATTCTATCATACAATGTTTCTTTATTCTCTTCATGTCTCTGCAAGATAACCTATGAAGCGTCTTCTATATCTACGATGATGAGATCTACATAGTCCACTGTGAGCACATTCTTTGAATGCGACTTATTGGCGCAGACATTCTTTATTGACAAAGGTTTCTCCAGGGAAACCTTCCTCTTCTACGATGTTTTTGTGGTAGTGAGGGGATCCTTTGGCGATGTAGCTTCTCCTTTTTCTTGCTTGTCTCCTTCTTCCCCTCCTTCTTATTGGTTCACTTCATCTCCTCCTCCTCCTGCAAGTGAATCAGGCCTACTTTCCTCGACTACACTGTCCTCCTCATCACTTTCTATGTTCTTCACTTCTTCCTTTTTATTCTTTTTCTTTGCACTTCTTTGTCCATCATAGTCAGTTAGGGTGACCAAGGGACTTCCAATGAGGTCAGGGTCGAATAGCTCTTCATCTTTTACCAGTACAAGGAATTCTGCTAGCCATTCCTTAGTGATATCTACCATGATTTCACCGGTCAATTTATAGTAGGATTGTAGCTCCTCCTTGCTTTCATCCCTGTGCATGGTGATGTATGTAAAGTGTCTATCTGCGTAGAAATTCATGAATGGTTTGTATTTATGGACTATATTTAGTGTCATACATGGAAATGATTCAATGGCGCGCTTCAAATGTAGGTCGTAAGCACGGAACACCACGTTTGACTGTCGCTACTTCACCATATCGTTCATGTACCAAAAGGTAGAGAACCTTGCAGCCAACGGTTCTAATGGCTCAAATTCCAGGAAGGCTTCTCCTTCCGACATTTTCCAGGTGAAAAATGAAATTAAAATAAGTAACAAACTGAAATGAAACTTGTATCCTTGGTCCTGCGCTTCGCGAAAGTCCTCCAATTCGTTGATGAGGTAACTCACCCAGTTCATCTACATTCCTTCGAAACACTTCCCTGTGAGGTAGACTACAAACCCTATGACCTATGTAGGTAAGTTATTTCTAATGATATTCCCAAAGATTGGTTGACAAGCGAGGCACATTGCTCCATCCTGGGAGGAGGCTACCTTGTAGCCTCTATTTCCCTTCTCTACATCATCATAGTCTTCCTTTATACGCTGTGTCATGGAGCGATCTGCAACATTTCTTGGGTAGAATTGTTGAGGTTATCGTACCTGCATGCTCAGTCATGTAATGATATGGATCATCACTAGATCCACAGTCACACACCTTTCAATCCAAACATACCCTTCATGGTAGCACGATAGGAGGCGTTTAACATAAGTATTGACCTCCTGATGTCGGTCAAAGTGGGGGATCTTCATTACGTTCAAGATCGTTGATCGTCCGAGCTCCTTAATCGGGGACTGGGGAAATATCTTGGTCTTCTTCCTAGTCATCTTCATCAAATACCTATGTGGCGCAAGCATCACATAGTTATTTTGGTCTCTAAGGTTGAAGTAGTTGATCTTGAGAGCTGGGATCAGTGCCAACTGGGGTCCAACTGCATGTATCCCCTTTGGGAGGTATGCAGTGATCAACGTGTACTCGAAATCTTGTGGGATGTTGTCGCGGTTAACCACACCAGCCAGAGGTGGGATGTAATATGGAAATACCAATGAAATATACTTTGTGTTAGCCAGATCGTTGTGGTGCTTCCTTATTTTCTCAGTCGCGGTTCGGCTAGACCGATGTCTAGTCGAGGGTGATGCTTTCAATCCGCTAGTGTACAATGCTTTTATTACTACAGAAATGAATTTTTTAGCCATGAGGTCGATCAAAATATCCTCCAGATGCTTCTCTAGCATGCTATGCTTGCCCGACATTCACACTTGTTATAAAATAAATCGGGTAGGAGAATGGAAAAGAAAGGTAATCAAATGAATGGTGAGGTCTAGAAAGAACAACATGATATGCAGTGGATTCCCTGTTAGCTCGGATAATCACAAGTGGAAAAAAGTGGTCCCGGTGCAGCATTCGACGGGTTAAATAAGAAACAACATAAAGAATTCCTCCAACGGGTCGGAATGCCTCAATCAATACAGATCAGTCCATTGTGGCGTAGTCCCAATGGTCCAACGATGATATTTCTGTCAATAATTGTGTTTCTAACCGTTTGGAGGCATCCTTATAATGGTTGGGGTGCCTCCAATGGTCATATAGATTCGTCATGGCAAAGTCCCATTTTGCGTTGTTCTGATATTGTAGCGAGGTTCAAATTTTGCGGACCTGTCTCCTACGAAGTCTTTACTAGAACTTCCTTTTTTTTTCTAACTTGGATTTATTCTTACTGAGTTTCCTTGCCTTATTCCCTTTGATTTGAGTCTCTGGATTCCTCTTTCCATTTGTATTCTTATCTTCTCCTAGTAAAGTGACTTCGCCCTGTTGATGTGCGCTTACAGATTCTAAAGTTAATGTCCCTTCTCTAGCTATACTTGTTTCTTTCATGGGTAGTTTCTTCAAGTCTTCTTGTGTTCTTTCAACTTCAACAACTAATTCTCTTGCCTTTTTTTGCTTCGACTTGTCCTCTTGTTCTTGTATTAGTTGCTCTATTTTTCTAGATATGAAGTCCCTTAATTCTTTCTTTTTATGTTCTGTAGCTTCTTCCTCTGATTTCCTTCGGATCTGATCTTTCTCAATCCAGGTCTTTCCTAAAAATAGTGAAAATGGGGCGTTTTTCTCAACAAACTTAATAACTTCAAATTCTTCTTCAGTCGATGTTCCACGAGAAATCATAGGTATATTAGTAACTCTTCCACATAGGGTGATCATATTTCCTTTAAATAATCCTATCCTTCCCAATGAAAGAACCATAACACAGTCTATGTCAAAGTCTCCTATTCTTGTTTCTATGCAGTACTTCTCTTTTAAGACCTCTGGTAAAATGGTGTCTCTGTGATCATTTAGTGTTTCTTTCAGATGTAATAACATAGTCTCTGGTTCTTTATGGTTCTCTAACATATCCTTAGTCTCTTGACCTTCTTCATAGTTTTCTTGTCTCATGTTCATCTTTTCAACTTTAGAAATCATTCCTGGACAATACAAAACCTCATGAAAAACAAATTTACAACAAAGACAAACATGACCTATACCAGTGCATTCCTTAGAAAGATTTCTTGGTCTTCTGCAGTTATAACATAGTGTCAATCCTCTCTTTCTTTTAAATGATCCCCTACCTTTCCTATACTATGCAATGGGATCACCATGTTGGACCTGCAATCTACAAAAATTCTTTTTAGGTTCCTGTATCCACTTGATAGTCAAAAAATTCTTTATATGCATAGGAATAACATATATTTCTATATCTTTATCAAATTTATTCAGATGAACTCTTTCTTCTAACTGTTCCCTAGTTTTCAGACTAGGACAAAATCTATCAAACATACCTAGATTCATACTTCCAAAGAAAAAAATTTCCACTTATATTACCTTTACTAGAGCACAAAGCTTTAAGATCTTACCTCTTTTCTCTAGATCAGGTTTCTTTCTTAGCACGGAGCTTCACAAGTTAAGTAGAATACTGCGCACTAAAGCAATAGAACTATGCACAAAGCTTTATCTTTTCTTCAGTTCCGAGCAATCACAGTTTTAGGTCTCGACAATAGAACCAATTTTTGGCACAGGGGTAGACCTAGGGTTCAACGCTTCAACAACACACCAAAAAAACCCTAACTACCAACCTTTTGACGATTAACTTCGCAATGAAGGTTGGCCCACAAAGTGTTGCTAAAGCCTATTATTATAAAAGATAAATAATACTAGTAGGTGGGACCCCCTCGTAGATTGGAGATCAAGTGTGAGATCGACACTACTTTCATGGTTAACAATATCTTGTTTTATTGGATAATGGATTAGGCATATTTTATAGGACTACTTTGCTATTCCAGGATCAAGTAACACCGAATTTATCATGGTTATCATTAGTGACTATTCATGTGACACCTGCAACAGACACATGTTAGTAATAACGAAGGAAAAGAAACTAAAAGAAGAAATTGTCCTATGCTAACATGCTATACTATGCACATTAACAAGGGTCGTGGAAAATCCAAGCTAACATAGGATAGGCATAAAAGTTATCAAGGTTGTATATAGCATAGTAGATATGTGTTTCTGCATAATAGAGGTGGTAATATGTGATACAGGTGGTGCTCTTGGAAATTAAAGGTGGTTGGTTCAAGGTGGATGATTTGATTGGTTAATAGCTGGCACATACTAAGAATTGAATGAACTTGTAGTAGGTAAGTGATGTGCATTTACTACACATCGCCTTTAAACCTACTATTGGATGCCACCCTAGTTAGGTTATATTCCAAACATTACTATTGTGGTTATGCTCTAATTTCTCAGGAATGAGGACCCGCTCGACCAACTTGCATTTTAAGACATTTGATTATAGCTATGCTCTTTTTTTAGCGCTTCATGATTCTACTCTGGTTATGAAATGGATATTGACTCAAGTGTATCATCTGTGTTTTCCTTATGTATTATGGTTGTGTAAATGGTGTTTGTGATGAAACGTTGATGATTCTCTTTGAAATGGTGTTGAAGTCATAGCATTACTGGTTATCTTGGGTGTAGCAGTCACAAGAGATATATGTTATCCTTGATGGTTTACTTAGAAGATCCTTGTTGGTCTTGGTGGGCTATTTTCACGCTTTCGCGTTGCTATATCTAGTCTGTGGGTTTTTATGGGGTTTAATGACTGAAGCATTTGTGTCACCACTCATTGTACATGTGGACAGTTGGTTGTTTTCACCACTAGAGGTCACAAAGTGGGTTTCATGTTCTTACTCGGACCTGTCTTCACCTCTTTGAGGTAGTTGTTTGAAGGGCACGAGGGTTATACCCTCCATGAAAATAATGATACCACACCAAGTTAAAGCCTCACCTCCTATTATGGCTCCTGACATGGAATTGTTTCCTGTCCACAAACAAAGCATAGCTCTCTTTCTGTGTACACCTTTTTCCTTAAAGTTTTCACTATTATGAGAAGTTCTCTCTATGCCTCCTGTGATGGATACCAAGCAGACCCTTAGCCCTCCATTATGGGGTTTCATAGGAAAATTGTTAGGCAAGTGATGTTGTTATGGGTTATTTTGGATTGAATGTACGGTCAACCACATTGGATATGGACTCGCCCAGTTGATCGTATGGCAGTCGTATTGGTTTGGAATTTGGTTACTGCCTATGTGATAATAATGATAAAGCCTACATTTCCAAATCATATTTTCAAGTGTACAGTCACCCTCCTTATGCTAATAACTCATTTTTGTAAAAGAAGAAGCCCTCTGCCCCGATTTCTTAGTTTCCACAACTTGTTACGGTGATTGATTTTTTACGACTATGGAAAATTATTCGGTTAATACACAGTCATTGGTATTTTCACTGAGAATCATTTGGACAATTAGCTGGCATTGGTTACAAAGGATTGATGTTGCTCATGCATATTGCGTGTGTGCATGGGGTTTTTGCAATTGAATTAATGGGCATGGTAACTATGTTTTTCTTTGGGACCGAATGACTATTGAGCCAGATCATTGTAGAGGATATTTCCACTACATCTTTATATTTTTTTTATTGTGTGAGCCTGGGTTTGCACAACACAGTTGATTAGAGTGTGACTATATCACAACGATATTGTATTTAATCGATGTCTCAACATGATGGATGAGTTATTGCAGTGGTTGCGTATTATTTTTTTTGAAATGGAGATGTGGCCTCATGGTGTTTGTTGGTTGCGCAACATGTATAAGATAGGTATCTCGGGTGCTCACACTCAGGGTTACCCACACATTTTTTTAGCACGATTGATTTCAACCCGATCACTTGTTAATAGAGGCTTGTTGTTGATACCTCATCTGTTGGCTAAGTGGCCTAATTTTTTTTTTAGTCACATTAGATTGGGCTTGCACATTGATGGATTTACACTTGCATGTTTGAATTATTGTGATGAAAATGCTAGTCTCTTGTTGTTAAAGTTAAGGAAGGTTTGCAGGTATGTGATCATATACACCAGGTCTATTACAAAGTTACAAATCATACTTGGATGATGAAATTGATGAGGGATTTTGGTTGAGGTGCATGTTGGGTACATTGTTGAGACAAGTAGTTGATGAGTTGTTACATACATGAGGTGTATAGTTGACGATGTTGGTACATCTTAATGAGTCATAGTTTATGTGTATTTGATGCATGATTGGTACATATTTGCTGCATGGTTGATGAACTTGTTGATGGTACATGTTCAGGTACAAGTTGGTGCATGGTTGATGCACGTGTTTATGGTACAATTTGATTACAGGATTTTTGGACAGGTTATTGTGACCGGTTATTTATACAGGTTTGGTGCATGGTTGATTCATTTGTTTATGATACAGGTAGATGTATCGTACATGTTGGCATAGGTTATCGATACATGTTGTTACAGTTTGATTATAGGTTGATTGGTACAGGTTTACAATAGTATATCTCACAGTGATAGGTTGACACTAGTTCCATCATTCTACTTCTAGATCAGGGCAGTTAGATGGGGAAAGGATAGGTGGCTATAGCCACCTTCCAGTTGTATATGGAGAACATAAGGGGTTTGTAGGCTACTTCTTTCTGTAGCCAAAGAATTGGAGTGTTGGATATTTCCTCATGTTATATCCTGAGAAACTAAGGGGTTGGAGCCTCCTTCTAGTTGCAGCTGGAAAACAAAGGAAGTTGGTGCCTCCAATGAATGTAATTCTTAAAGACATAAGAAAAATCATTATTTGGTTTTCTCCCACTTTGGGTTTCCATGTAAAACATTGGTGTAATGTGTATGTGTATGATTGCTCATTTGTTCATTGTTTATTTACTCTTCAACTATTGGATGATAATGATACATTGGTATAAAACTTTAATTTTCTCATTAAAAAGGATTATTTCTCTATTAACGATTCACACCCCCCCCGCCCACCCCCTCTCAGTAATCCAAAACATGGTTTCACAGAAGGTTCCTTCAGAAAACAATTTAACCACTAGAAGGAGATCATGGATTATTCTGAGATTGGAGTACCATTGTTTAATGGTCAAAATGGTTTAAAGTATGAGGTGTGGAGCAGAAGAAAGAAAGTATTTTTACAGGCACAAGGGAATTATATTTGGATATCAGTCGTTACAAGATATGATAGTTCAAAAATGGCAAAGGACTGCAGCCAAGAGGAATTGAAGAAGAATAAAAAAATAGAAATGGATTTCATCTAGGAAGGATTACCTAATTTGGTGAGAGAAAAGGTTGGTAAATGTTTATCATCCAAAGAACTTTGGGATAAGTTACATGACACATATTCTTCACCCATCACAGATTCAGAAAATGCCAAAGAAGATGCAGGTATAGATCAAGAAGAATTGTGTTCACCATGTCAAACATATTCAGAAGATGAAGAGTACATAATCACGAGAGGTATGTTGTTTTTATTTCATTGTGAAAAATGCGGACATCTTGAAATAGAATGCCATGAAGAAAATGAGATAGAAAAACTAGTTGAAAAGGAAGACAATTTTGAAGAAGAATTGATTAGTGCTTTAGATGAACTAAGAGAAGAAAACAAGTCACTCAAGAAATAATTGATGAAATAAAAGGAAAGTTTTCACATTTTGAAGAAGCCCAACAGGTCATCGAGAACTTAAGAACCCATTTAGAAGAAGCCATAAATATCAAAGAAAATAATGAATATCAAAATTAGTATTTGGAATCCAACATAGCAACACAGAAGGATGAAGCAGAAATGAGAGAGAATATATTGACAGATCATCTTAATGAAATAAATGACGATCAAAACCATCTTCAAACAAAGTTTGTTCAATAAGAGAAAGGACTTGAACAAGAAATAATCACATTAAAAATTCATCTTGAAGAAGCGAAAAGAACATAAGAAGTCACGAAGTCTTAGATAATGAAGAAAGAAGAAGAGGTTGAAAATCTTGAAGAAGAAGTTGTCACATTGAGAAGTAAAATCGTCAAGCTCAACAAGAACATTGAATAGACAAGAACATTCACATCATTCATAGAGAATGAAGAGAAACACTCTAGGTTTCTAGAAAAGAAAAATGAAGAAAATAGAAAGAGTTATGCAGACGTACTCAAAGGAAGGAATCATGGTTAACCAGAATTTAAGAAAATTATTGAAGATACATCTTCAATAATACCATCCATGTTCAAGCCACAAATAATATTCAATCATGATCATGATTAGTCAAGGAAGAAATTTAGAAGGAATACACCACAAAGACAATCATTCACTCCCAGGTATGCAAATTTATTTTATGGTCATTGTTTTTATTGTACTAATTTTTGACATAAGGTTGCAGATTGCAGGGATTATAAAAGAAATGTTCAAGCAATACATTCCTATGTGGCCCCACATAACATTGAATGTTACAAATGTCATAACTATGTAAACATAGCTAGTGATTATAGAAGCATGATCGATACTTCCATGAAAGTATGGATAAGAAAACAGGAAGAACATGTGAATAAAGACCAGGTCGCAGAGATCACAAGATTGGCAATAAAAAGAGATGAAAAAACTACAGAGAAAAAGAAATATGTCATATGTAGAAAGGTTTGGAAAATAACTGAAAGAAAATAAGGACAGGTAAATAAGGAACATGTTCAAGAGATTTTACTTTTAGGAATTGTAGTGAAAGATGAATCCACAAACAAAAAGAAAGAAGTGAGAGCTCAGAGAGATGATGAATCTACCAATGAAGATGATGATGAATACACATCAGATCATGAATTATTCTGAGCCATCTAGCTTAGATACTCCCAAGTAATATGAATATTATACAAGAGGAGTCTATGTGATAGTTGTGATAGACCAAAGAACCATCATTCGAGTAGCTCATAGAGTTTGAGAAGATAGATCTCGAGCAGTCAGTTAGCAGAAGTACAATCAATTGTAGTAGTGAAGACTTAATGATAGTATAGTGATAAATGGGTGAGAAATATGGATAGTTATGCAGTAGATTCTTGGAGAGTATGGACACATATGGATTCGTAAGCACACTTAGTAGGTTTGGACAAATATATGACAATGGACAAGAGCATGGATTCATAGATTGGTTCATACAGTGGTTCAGAGACAAAGGAATATTATCATAATGGATGATATTTACACAGGAAATGGCTCAAACAATGCTAATGGATTCCAAATTTATAGATATTATTTGGACACATGCAGTGCATACAACAATTCACATTCAAAACAGAGTAATACTAAGAAAAAACAATGACAAAAATCTCTACAAGATATGGAAAGGAAGACCAACAAATGTGAAACACTTCAAAGTATTTGGAAGAAAATGCTACATCAAAAGAGATGGAAGAATGGTAAAGTTTGAATCTCGTGTGGACAAAGGAATACTTGTTGGTTACTCAAGTGCAAGGAAAGCATACAAGTATTACAATCTGAGATTGAACAAAGTTGTGGAAAGAATCAATGAAACAAGTGAACGAGAATCAATTGAAAAAGAAAATGAATCAATGGAAAAACTTTATGAAGAAGAAGCAAAAGATGAAGAAGAATTATAAGGGAAAGATGAAAGACATAAGTAGAATAAAAAGTTGAGAAAGTGCCTCCAAAGACACCTAACAAATGATTACAGAAAAATCATCCTTCAAATTAGATTATTGAAAACAAGGATGCAAGAGTTGAGACTAGAAAAAGAATCTATTCACGAGAACAAATGCACCTAGAACTTTTATCTACGATTCAACCAAATGGTTTTGAAGAGGCCAGCAAGGATGAATTATGGAAGAAGCCCATGGATGAAGAATTGGATCAAATAGAGAAGAATGACACTTGGAAATTGGTTCCAAGACCAACGAATAAGAATGTTATTGGCACAAAGTGGGTACTCAGAAATAAATTGAATGAAGATGGACATGTTACAAGGAAGAATGCTAGATTGGTATGTAAAGGATACGCAGAGGTTGAAGGAATCGAATTTGAAGAGATATTTTCCCCAGCTGCCAGAATGGAAGCAATTTGTTGACGGGCGAAATTAACCACTCATCAACTGGAAGAGTGAGTCCAGTCTGGGGTTGTCTAATTAACCCAAGCCATTTGGATTAACTCACCCTGACGGGTTTAGCAGC
>ML785280.1:665763-679639 GCA_009831015.1 Picea engelmannii
AAAGAATAAATTATTTAAATAATAAAGTGAAGTGATGAATATACTATAAGTCAAATTGGATACAAAAGAAAATATTTAAATAATAAATTTAATGGATAAATTACTAAGTGGACAAGTGGTTAGAAGTGGGTTAACCCTAAAAAAATGAAAGTGGGTTAAGATGATTAAAATGTAACCCCTTGAGGAAGCTACATGAAAGTATAAATAAGAGGCAATTATCTCTCCTTTTAAGCACACTTCAGCATATTAAATATCTACAAGTGACTAAGGTAACCAAAGGATATCTAAGCCGAATTTCATAGGGAAGGTGAAGTAAAGAAGACTGAAATTCAGGGAGGATAAATTCTTTTGATGATGCTTTATAAGATCCATACAACAAATATTCTATGTGGGGCATGCTCTACACATTTTCTCTCTAAAATAAGCCAGAATTCAAAAAGGTATGCCATTTTTTCTATAACTCCTTTTCTGATAGGTTCCAAGTAGTGAAACCTTGAGGAATTGCATAAAAGACACTGAAGAACATTGTGTACTATTTTGAGATCTTTATTCATTACAGGTACACAGTTATGATTATTTAAAGTTAGGGTTGTTGACTAATCCAAAATTAGTCATGGGAGACTAAATTAAAGTTTGATGAAAATGCTACTCTCTTGTTGTTAAAGTTAAGGAAGGTTTGTAGGTATGTGATCATATACACTATGTCTATTATAGAGTTACAAATCATACGTGGATGATGAAATTTATGAGGGATTTTGGTTGAGGTACATGTTGGGTACATGGTTGAGACAAATAGTTGATGATTTGGTACATACATGAGGTGTATAGTTGATGATGGTTGTACGTCTTGATGAGTCATAGTTTATGTGTATCGGATGCATGATTGGTACATATTTGGTGCATGGTTGATGCACACATTGATGGTATAGGTTGGTGCATGGTTGATGCACTTGCTTATAGTACAGGTTGATTACAGGTTGTTTGGACAGGTTATTGTGATAGGTGGTGCATGTTTGATGCATTTGTTTATGATATAGGTTAAGGTACAGGTTGATGTATGGTACATGTTGGCACAAGTTATCGATACAGGTTGTTACATGTTGATTACAGGTTGATTTGTACAGGTTTATAGCAGTATATCTCAGAGTGATAGTTTGACAATGGTTCCATCATTCTACTTCTATGTCAAGGCAGTTGGACGAGGCAAGGAAAGGTGGTTGTAGCCACCTTCCGATTGTATCTGAAGAACATAGGGGGTTATATCCTCCTTTTGGTTGTATCTACAGAATTGGGGAGTTGGATCTTCCCTCAGGTTGTAGCCTGAGAAACTAGGGGGTTGGAGCCTCCTTCCAGTTGCATCTGGAAAACAAAGGAAGTTGGTGCTTCTAATGAATGTAATTCTTAAATACATATACGAAAAATAATTATGTGATTTTCCCCCACTTTGGGCTTCCACATAAAAACACTGGTGTACTATGTATGTGCATGCTTGTTGATTTGTTAATTGTTGATTTACTCTGCAACTGTTGGATGATAATGCTACATTGATATAACACTTGCATTTTGTGGTTAAAAGGGATTATTTCTCTATTACTGATTCACCCCACCCCCCACCCCCCTCATAGTAATCCAACACTTAAGCCCCATATTAATGAAATCATTTCAAAGGATAAGTTTGGTTTATTGCTTAAAAGGAAAATCCATGATGTTGTCTCACTGACACAAGAAGCTCTACACTCCATCAAGTCTAAAAAATATGCGTCAGTAGTTTTGAAATTAGATCTTTCAAAAGCTTATGATGAAGTCAGTTGAGTATTCATCAGGTTCTCCCTAATCCAAATGGGGATGAATCTTAATACTATGAATTGGATTATGAATTGTGTTGATACAACTTCCTTTGATATCCTCATAAATGGATTCCCTTCTTAGTTTTTTAGTTGCTCGATAGGTCTTCGTGAGGGGTGTCCTTTGTCCCTTATCCTATTTTTAATTGTGGCCAAAGGTTTAAGAAAGCTCATCAAGAGTGATAAAGGGAGTGGGATCCTAAAAGGTTTAAAGATCTAATAATCCATTTTTATAACACACCTTATGTTCATTGATGATGTTATGATATTTGGTGAAGGTCCAATGCAGAAATTTCATGTTATTAAACATATACTGGATATTTATGTTCGATTAATGGCATGGAAATAAATATGGAAATTTCCCCTATGCATATTTTTTCATTAAGAGAAGAAATAAAGGCTCAATTAAGCCAAATTCGACCTTTTTATTATTATATGTCGAAGTGGGAATAAAGTATTTGGTGTTTCAATTAAATTTGAGTTCTTATGGGTATGAAGAATGGTTTGGATATTTAATAAAATTCAATGTATAATTTATGTTTGGGTCAATTAGTGTTTGTAAAGGGGGAGGCATCTAGTCCTTATCAAATGGTGTTGAACAACATCCTTGTTTATTGGGAATCGATTACCAAAATTCCAAAAGGAATACTTATAAAAATTAGGAAATATTATTTCCAATTCTTATGGTCCAAGAAAAAGGAGATGATCAGAATTCCTTTGGTCAAATGGTCATGTATTACAATGCCCAAGGAGATGAGTGGTTGGGAAATAAAAAAATTAGTTTGGTTCAGTAGGGCTTTGGCAACCAAAATCCCATGGAGGATCATCCATTATAAACTGTTGTGGGGTAAGGTCCTGGCCTCTAACTGTTTGGAAGGTTTGACATTTGAAGAATGGTTTAGGATTCGATAAAATCAGTGAAACAAACTTCTATAGTATGAAAAGTGATGATAGACGAATTGTATTTGATTGGAGAGTGGACGGTGTGGAAAGTAGGTAATAGTAAAATTATTTGAATAGGATAGGATCCCTAGGTTGGATCAAAAAGATTCCACAAGTTGTCTGAAGATCTATTCATGTCTGTTCACAATAATGGTATTTTGTCCCCGAGGGATGCCAAAGTTCAAGGTTTGGATGATAATGACATGTTAGTATGGATTTAATCAATAGATCTGGGTCTAGTTGGAGAGAAGGTGGAAGAATGGAAAAAGTTAGTAGAAAATTTAAAATGTAATTTTATTAGTCTACAAGAAGAGGTTGAGGACACGTTTTCCTAGTCAGTGAATGTTTTGTATGTAATTGTTAGAAGAAAAGGAGCATGGAGAAATAAAATAAAAACAAATTCAGAAATAAAAAACAAACGATACACAATACAATAGAGAAACATATATACGTGATTCACCTAGTGTGGGCTACATCCACCATAAAAATTTCCAGGTCCTTCCTTTATTATTATCCAACAAATGAAGGGATACAACCTACAACACACCCACTGTAATTTCTTATTTTTTCTCTCACAGTATCCTCTCTCATAATAAAATAATCACACATAAACACAATTGTAATACAATTCCCTCATAAGGTTTCATTCTAGGGAAAAAATCCCTAAAATAAATTCTACTGTCAGATATGTGACCTTATAATGAATGGTCTAGACTGATTACGAAGTTACAGTATTTTACAAGGAAAATTTTCCCAATATTTCACTTTGGTGGCGCTACCCCCAAATCCCCCATCAGTGGGGGCTACAAAAATTGTTTCCAGCCCCTCTAGACCCCATGGAGAAATTTATGGGGGGAAATACCCCCCATGTCCCCCCTTTAGGGAATGGGGTCCAAGCACAACTGAAACAAACATCTGAATTAGGAAGATAATTAGACTCCCTAAAAAACAATAATATAATGGTTAAACTTGAGTATCATACCTTGGAATTAGGTTCATTAAATGGTATTAATAAGTGGTGGTGAATGCATATATGGAAGATGAATGTGCCATTGAAAAATGAGGATCCTCTTCTGGTTGGCCATTGAGTAAAAAATCCTTACGTGGGATGTTAAAATCCATAAATGTTGGGTAGGGTGGAATAGATTCCCTTTGTGTATGTCCTCTGTTGAGTCGGCTACACATAATTTTAAGAATTATTGTTTTAAACAACAAGTATGCTCCATTGTATTAGCACATTTCAAAATCAACAGTCGATCACTCATCGACTTCACAAAAGAGTGGATTTTATTTTAGAAAAATGAGAAAATTGTAAAACATTATGCTTATCTTTTGTGTTTATTTATTTATTTATCTAGTGGGATAGAAATTTAACTATTTTTCAATATAGGTTCCTTCCTCTAGAGGTGTTAGTGGGACTATTTTTAAAATTAAGTGGTGAATTCAAATGTGAGGTAAAGAGGATTAATATTTGTCAAGACCTTATGTACGATTTAGAGGATGGAATCGCTTGGGGTTATTCTGATGGGGCTAGCCAGGGACATCCCCTCAAGTGTGGGGTGGTTGTGTTTTTTCACATCTTGGAGGATCATTTTTTCACAGCAAGATATGTTCCGGGTCTTAGTAATAATATGAAGGTGAAATTCTCTACCTTGTGGGTGTTTCTCTTCTTAGTAAATTATTTGTCGCTGAAGAAATTTTAGACTCTTGGAGATCCAAAGGTGGTCACAGAATGGGTCAATGGTAAATTCCAAGTTCAGGTGGTGCATTTGTAGCCCTTAATGAGATAGATTCAGTATTTTCTAGACATGTTAGAGTGATATTCTGTTTCCTACATCTATATGGATTTAAACACCAAAGCGGATAAACTTTCTAACGAAGCTTTGTTGTTGAATGACAGAGCCTTTATCTTGAAATAATTTCATGATGGGAATTTATGTGAGGAGATTTACTTTCTGCTCTAATTTCTTAATTTACATGAAAGAAATGGGATCAATCCTTACTTTTTATGTTTCAAAAGGATGTTCAAGGATCAAAGTATCACCTTGTGGTGAGGTTTAGGTGGAATGCTCAAATGCTAAGAAAAAGAGGATTTGTATTTTCTTTGTAAAATATAAGTAAAGGAATAAAATGTAGTCAAAATAATTGTTGAAAGGAACACACGTATATATATATCTTGATTAGAATATATAGTTTAAAAAAAAAAAAAACTTGAAGGATAGTAATACAAATTTCTTAAATTGTCCTAATTATACGAATTTAAATAATTTGTAAAATTATTCTATTATTGCTTAAATGCAGTTTTATTCAATTAGGATGGAGTAATAGCCTAGTTTAAACCCAAACCCTAAACCCCAACCACCTCCATGAGACCCATAAATTGAAATTAAACATTGTTTAGATGAAATTAGAAACCTAATAAGTGATATTAGAAATATTAAAGTGTCATCTAATGTTCCTTTAGCACTTTGCTTGACACCATTTTTTCTTCCATTACCCATTCCCATGGCCGATTATTAAATACCTATGAATATAAGACCGGGATGAGAGAATAATGCAAATTGGCATGAGTAAGGAAGAGGTTAAAGATATGCATATTAAAAAAGGAAACATTGTCCAACTATTCATTGACCCTAAAACCAACCAACACTGTAATCTTTGGGGAGGCAGGTCTTTCCCTATCACCACTAAGATTCAAATCCTCAATGAGACTAGGTCCACTGTGATAAGGCTAGAAGGTCAGGTTCCCCCTCACAAGTGGGACCCACAAAATGAGGGTGTGTCTTCAGACCCTTGTTAAGTCATATGTTATTGGTATATCTGTCTTATGGTTTGTTGGTTATATTATTGGGTTATAGTGGGAGCAATTTGGTTTTATCTTGAGTGTAGCATAGGTCAATGAGTTATCTACTTGTTTAATTATTCTTATAATAACATAGATGCAAGGATATACACCAATGTAACTATCACACATATGTTCTCAAATTTACTAATAATGATCACCAAATAATCCTAATTTATATTATTTTAGTAATGAAAAATGCTTGTGCAACAATAATATCAAGGAATACAATGTCAACAATAATCAACCAAGAGAATTAACGTCATAATTTGGTATTCCTTAAATTTAGTATCATCCACAACCCATTTATCCCCTCCTAGTGCTCAGATTCTATATCCAATCTCCCATCATTCATAGCCCCTCATTATCCCCGTCTTGGTGCTCAAATAATATCATTCATGACCCCAAATTATCCCCTTTTTGATGTTAAAATTGTAAATGTGTTGAACCTACACATAATAGATCTAGCTAGAAAACAGCACACACATGTCCAGAGAGAAATTGAGAAAGAAGAAGCAAGAGAGAAAGAATGGAAGAATTCTCACTAACTATATTCCACACTCAGAGAGTGAATAATTTACAATAGACATAGGATACATGAGTAACTAATGCATCATAGTGGTGGTATAGAGTGATATGGACACACACCAATAGTTACGGGAGTAAACTTCCACCTAGTCTAGTCTCTCATGCAGTTACGGGAGTGAACTGCCACCTCTGAGTTAACTAGTCTATGAGTCATCAGTTAACTAACTCAAACAGAGTGAACTGAGGAGGAGATCAAAGAATCATGAGTAATGGGCTAATCTGGTGATGATCCCAAGGACAATGCACATGATTTGGTGATGATCCCAATGTTGCATGGTGATAATCCCATTGTAACATCTAGACTCCACTCAATTGATCAAACTAAAGTGAAAACTAAAGAGAATATTCTCCCTAAAATTTAGGAGACTAGATAATGACTAATAAAAATAGGGAAAACCTTAGGAAAAATAAATCCTAGGTGTGTTGAAGTACTGCAACACCCCCTGTGAACATCACTAGAGTGAAAATAAAGAATGGGTTCCATCAACGAGGCCATGTTAGGTACCCAAATAAAAAATATACACTGAAATAAACGAGGAAAGAGGTAAAACCTCATGGGAAACCCCCCCACTCAAATTACAATGCATAAAAAAAATGAGAAGGAACAAAACCAATTGCTAAGCAACCTTCTCTTTCACTCCAAGAAGACCTTGCAATTGTGCAACTTTGCACTCGTTGAAGATTTTGTTGAAGATGTAGATGTCTGAACGGATCTGATAAAGTAGATGCACCATTGAGATGTCCAAAAATATCCACTTTATCTTCTTGTAATGAATAATATCCAAATAAAGTTTGGAGGAAACTTTGAAAACCGTGCGGCCGTTTTCGGAAAAACCCTGAAATTTTGTTGATTTTAAAATGATCATAACTTCACTTCCTGGACTTCGTTTCAGACAAAAAAAAAAATTAAACTAGATATTGTTCCGAGAGGAATTCAAATATGCAATTTTATTCTGAAAATTATGCACAAAAAATATCAGAATTCATTCTGATGTGTGCAACTCCCTTTTTGTCTCCTGAGATGCATGGATTGTGCATGGAAAAGTGTCTACATGTGACCCTTGAGATGCATGTCATATATACTCCACATGGAATTTAGAAAAGAAATATGAAATGGGGTATACATCATATTCAATTAATGGAATACAAATTTGTGCAAATACTTGTGCAGAAGACTCTTCTGAATAAAATGTTTGATATTTTGATGGCTTCTCTTCTCGCTCTATTTGTTCAACATCCTGCATGAAATATTCCTTATTCTCAAATAAAACCTCCAATATGGTCCATAATTCATTTGGAGTTGAGTCTTCTGAGAAATCATATACTTAGTGGAGAATTTATTTGGAAATAGACAAACAGATAAATCATATGGCCATATGTTGTCTATTGAGAAAGTCATTTTTCTCATTGGGGAATCGGGATCTATGTCCGTTTCCATAGTTATTTGGTGCAAGCCTATGAATCTAAGTTGAATAAGAACTTTTGTCTTCCATTCCAAATAGTTATTAGGCGTGATAATTATTGCCAACGAATAATCCATCTTCTCTATGTTCTTCAATCTCCAGTACCTGCAAAAATAATTTGGTGTAGATTTTTCTTAGTAGTCTGTTGGATCTAATACAATGTAAATGTGTTGAACCTGCATATAATAGATCTAGCTAGAAAATACCACACACATTTGTAGAGAGAAATTGAGAAATAAGGAGCAAGAGAGAAAGAATGGAAGAATTCCCATTAACTCTATTCCACAGTCAAAGAGTGAATAATTTACAATAGACATAGGATACATGAGTAACTAATGCACCATAGTGGTGGTATAGAGTGATCTAGACACACACTAGCAGTTACGGGAGTAAACTACCACCTATTCTAGTCTCTCAAGCAGTTACGGGAGTGAACTGCCACCTAGTCTGAGTTAACTAATCTACAAGTCTTCAGTTAACTAACTGAAACATAGTGAAGTGAGGAGGATATTAGGGAATCATGAGTAATGTGCTAATCCAGTGATGGTCCCAAGGAAAATGTGTATTAGTTGGTGATGATCCCATTGTTGCATGGTGATAATCCCAATGTAGCATGTAGACTCCACTCAATTGATCAAACTGAAGAGAATATTCTTCGAGAGGAATATTCTCCCTAAACTTTAGGAGACTGGATAATGACTAATAAACATGGGGAAAACCTTAGGAAAAATAAATCTTATGTGTGTTGAAGTACTCAAACAAAAATGATCCCACTTGCCATAGAATGGCTCGCTTTACTGAGACTAGTCTTTTTATTTGAAGGATCATGGGATGGTGTTACAACTCATTGCATGGATGACTACATCAAGCATCGAAAGTCGCAATGTTGATTTGAATCTCTACTTGAATTTTGGCATTTCAAAGGATTTCAACCCAATGTATCTAAAAGGCTCTCTAGCCCCACGTAATATATACAAGTGAAGGGGAGTTGGTATAAGTTTAATGAGAGTATTATTTTGTCCTTGACCTGTAATTATAGGTCCTAATTAAAATCCCTCATGGGTATGGGATTTCGGAAGGTATACATAGTCATTGGCTCTCCCACCTAAACTATATCAAATCATTTATGCTTATACAACATCACATAACCATAAATATATGTAAAGGTGTAATAATTATTTATTGAAATCTCATCTTTCATTTATCAAATAGTTATAACAAAATTATTCAACTTTGCATATCCATTCATTATTACATAGTAATACACATTTTATCCCTTCAATATTACATAGACATTCACTATCTAGTATTACACATTTCATTCATTTATCATTATATGATTAATTTGAAATAACAAATTTACTACCCATTCAACATTTAGATAATATATAACTAATTCAATATTTTAAATTACCAATTATGTGCATGGATAGTCATAAGACACCATTGAATCATAACATTATCCATCGTGATTGAAATTGCATGAGTATATATAACCAAAAAAATAATAATTAATTCATATCTATGTATAAAACAATAGTTACTATAATAATAATAATAATAATAATAATAATAATAATAATAATAATAATCAAATTTTAATGTTACAGTCAAACCAAACAACAAATTTGTGTATGAGATCATCTTGTTTATAGGACAAGAGACCCCTAGATGGAACAATTTGATTGCTAAACTCTAAGGAGGCGTGCATACCCTACCTATTTCTATTTAAACCTATAACATCCTAACAAAAAAACACAAACACATGTTATTAACCAATGTTTAGAAAATTACAAAATCTCAATGGATCATTAAAGTAAAATACAGATATACAAATATAAACATGTGTGGGAAATTAAATCTAATTTTAAATATTCCATTAATAAAATACAGATATAAACATGTGTGGGAAATGATATCTAATTCTAAATATTCCTGCAACGTGCAATGTTGTCTAATGTATCGAGAGTAGTTACAAATCTCAACTTCTGTGCATTCGTCAAAACTAGAGTCACTACATCTTCAAAACAAACATGAAAGAAAACCATGGGTCTGCAGTCTTCCACTACGAGAACTGGTGTGCATTCGTCAAAGTTTCGTAATCATTTCATATTTTCAAAATCTCGATATCATTTCTTAATGTCCGATTCCCATAACATAGGATTAGTCAAATAATTAGAAAAGTAGATAAAGTTATCATATTTCATATTTTTGTGATAGGTTTAATTTTGTAGTTCGTAAATCATTTATGAAAACAATTTTAGTTAAGAATAAGCTCATAAATAATTAGTATTTATGGGATTATTATTTTACAATAATAATTTATAAAATTATTAAATTGATGTAATTATTAATTTGTTTACAAAATTATTAATATTTATGAYGATGATTAATATTTAATATTATTTGTTTTATCTATTTGTTAATTWTTTTTTTAATTTATTTATTTATAATTTTTAATAATAAAATTTATTGTGTTTTATGTAATTTTTTTGAATRATATATTTTTTAATTTTATTTAAGAAAACTGTGGTTTAAAGATAAACTATAGGACGTTTGGTTTTGTATTAATTTGAAGACTTAGATTCAAAACCCTAAAATGAAATGAGTGTGGTAGAAAATATTTCTTTATAAATATAAAAAGTATCTCTCTATATATTTATTWAAMTATATTATATTTCATGTTTATGATGTGATGTATCAATTATATTAAATATTTGATTTGTAATAAAGTTTTTTATTTTTATATTTTTATTTTAAAACCCATTTTAATTTTTATAGTGAATTTATTAAAATTTTACACGATTAAAAAATATTAAGAATTAATATTTAAAATATAAAATATAAAAATTAATTAACATTAATTTTATAAATGATGTATTTTCTATTTTTTTATTTTTTTACATAATTATCAAAATTTATTAATTTTATTTTATAAACATTACAAACACATATACCACATTTCTCTTAAGTTCATTGTATAGACACTTCAAATTAATATATGTTAATTAATTTTATTAAATAAAAAAAAATTTTAATTTTTTTTTTTAAGAAGATCAAGATTTATTAATCTTATTTTATACATGCCACATTTTTTTAGTTTCTTTTGTAGCAATTTTTAATTTTATTATCCATTAGTTTATAAAGAATGAGTAATTGTACACTAAAATGAATGAATTGCATTACAGTGAGATATTCATAAATATCATTTGATGTGACTTTTGATTTTATCTTTCAATTAATCTTAATAACTCTTTTATAATTCTTTATATTTATTATAAATAACATTTACAATAATATTTAGATCATCATCATCAAAATTTATGTATTTATACAAAATAACCATAAAAAATTAATATTTACAAAATACCATAATTACCAAGATTAACATTTTAAAATTTATATAAAGGTAACCCTGAAAACCAATGTGGTGATATTCATACCACTAGATTTTGAAAATATGTTGACTTAAAAAAATTATCATTTTTTGAAAATATGTTGACTTAAAAAATTAAGAAAATGGTGATAATATTAGCACCATTTCTCTTTTTTTAATTTATTTAAAAGTTATTTTTAAAAAACATTTAAGGTTTTTAAGTTAAAATTTTTATTTTGAGAGAATAATTCTCATCATGTAGGTAATTGTGTCTTTATAGAAATATATTGGAATCTATATTCATCACAAGCTCAATTGTGAGTATAGCATTGATAAAATAATAAGTGGAGGGTGGAAAGTTTATTATGGTTTTGAAAGCAATTGTAAATTATTGGACCTTTAGCTTTGATATATATATATATATATATATATATATATATATATATATTCTTTCACACTTATCAATCCTATTATCTTATATGGATGCAAAGTTTCGGGATGTAGAATCCTTGAGAGAGATAGAAGAGATCCATAATAATTTTATAACTTATAATCTCAAAATTAGAGGTAATACACCCTATCATTTCCTCTTCATTGAACCAAGCCTTGACCTCATTGAGACCATTTATATGATTAGGTACCTAATGTACAAGAACAAGATAAACAACATGGATGACAATAGGTTCCACAAAATTGCTTCAAAGGGATGACATAAAGATGTCCAATCTTACTTAAATAGTTGGGAATACAAGAAGAAGTGATCATGCAGAATAAAGATGATATAAAAAATATTATTATATCTAAATTTAAGGAGAATATGTGGCGTTATAAAGAGTTAGAGGATAAAAGAAAATTAAGATACTACAAGGAGGTTGTCAACCCTAAAAGATAAAAGAAAATTAAGATACTACAATGAGGTTGTCACCCTATTCTAGAAGATCAAAAGCACAAAAAAAAAATCAACATTATTAAAATTAAAACAAATTTTCACACCTTACATATCAAAAGAATACACTAAGAAGATTGAATATGAAAAACACTTTTTTTTTAAATCCATACTCAAATTGGATCTCAATTTAAAAATAATTGAATACAATTTTTAAAAATATAAGTAATCTTTTTAAAGTTCAAACCAATTTTAATCTTAGTGAAAGTCAATCATCATCATTAAAAAACCATTCTAACTTGATATAGTATATATATTTTTATTTTTAGGTATATATAAAAAAAATTGTATAGAGAAAACAAAGTTGACTAAAACTCTTATGAAGTATTGGTTGACTTCCAATACAAAAGTAGGGTTTATCACTTCAATTTCAGAGAAAAAATGTAATGTAGAAGATAAGATAAATGCACAGATCTGTGGCCCTCCTCGGACGCAGATTTCAGTCCTCTTTACACTCATTTTCGTCGCACGCAGATTTCAGTCCCTTTACACGCATAAAATCATGGTTTTGTTTTTCCAAATTCAAATGTTGTACATGGGTTTTTATTTCGTTGTCATGATTTCTCCAACAGCTTAGTTCTTCTGAAAAATTTTGCTGTAGATTTGACGGACATTTTTATACGAAAGCCCACCATTGAATCTTCATCCATGCATCATCAACTATAAACTATTATATGTAGGTAGGATGCCATAACGAACGTATCATTGCCAAACAAAAGCAATTGTAGTTGCCATTTGAAGGACTCCAAGCATGGTAGGGTTTCAGATAGGGTTCTAAACGAGAATCAAACATGAGCTTAACCGTAGACCAATACTTTACACCAGCCATAACAATAACAACCCAAGAAGGGCTTAAAACAAACACAAACTCCTAAAAGTTGTAGGGCTTGGAATGACATAACTAAGGAATGAAAAGGAAGCCATGGACTCGATGTGAACGAAACCATGGCAGCTTTCCACTAAAATACAACTACAATAACATATCAAGATAATGGATAATAGAAATAATAGTATGAATATCAAGATTCATCTTAACTCTCGATTTATCATGAGTTAAGAGGTATCAAATCAAATCCTTCAAGGTGCAAACCTTTTCTTATATTTTTTAATTTAAGTTTTTATTTACCTCAAGGAACTTGATCTCACTGCATGATAGATTCAAAGTTAAGAACACCATGTGTCAACTCCATTTTGAGCACAAAAGGAATTACACATCTTTCTCATACTTATCAACTCATCAACAAGCCATTGAAATATTTTAATCAAGATCCATCTTAACTCCGGATGTTTTAATCATGAGCATAGATCCATCTCAACTTTAAATCTATCATGTGCCCAAATGGATCAAATCCCTTGAGGTGAAAACCTTTCCTCAAATTTTACACTCTAATGAAGGTTTTCACCTCTAAGGATTTGATTTCTTAGAGGTGAAAACCTTCATTAGAGTGTATATATATGGGTAAGTGCAAGCTAATGATGGTCTCTCATGATAAGTTAAATTAAATTAGCTTTGCGAATATAAAAATTTTAGTCATATAAATTGTGAGTAACTATGTCAAATTTGTTCTTTTTCTAGACTTTTATTCCAAAAACTTGTATACTTGTAGAGAACCCGTTATTCTTGTGTGGTGTATTTTTTGAAAATTTATAGCAGAAATAAGAGAGGTATGTATTTTAGGATTATGATATATGTCAAGAAAAAAATAGTGAATATTATTAATTTTAAAAAAAATTGTATATTTGGAATCTACAAAGTGAACTCTATCTCTATAGTTTCGTCAATAAGTGAATTGTGTAGCCTATAGAAAAATAACGTCAAAAATAGAGATATGGAGAGTAATTCATAAAAATGGAGGTCTTTATGTATTTGCAGAC
>ML785280.1:681871-701513 GCA_009831015.1 Picea engelmannii
TGGAGGTAGAGAAAGGGAAATAGAGAGAGTGTGGAGGAGAGAGAGTGGGAACAAGAGAGAGAGTGAGAAAGGGAGAGAGGGAGAGTGGGGGGGGAGGGGAGTGTATGTTTGAGAGAGAGAAGGGGAGATATTAAGAGGGACTAGAGAGGTGGAGAGGTATGGAGAGAGAGAGAAAGAGAGAGAGAGAGAGGGTTAGAGAGGTGAGAGATATATGAGAGAGAGAAAGGGTAGTACAGAAGGAGGAAGAGAGAGAGGGTATATGAGAGAGAAATTGATGGATGGATAGAGAGGGAATGAAAGAGTGGCACATAGAGAGAGGGATGGGAGGGAGAGAGAGAGGGATTAGTAGATAGGGATATAGAGAGAGAGGGAGATGAGAATGAGAGAGAGGGGGTTAGAGAGAGAGAGAGAGGGAGAGTAGGAGGGGGGGAGTAGGGGAGAGAGAGAGTGAGTGAGTGAAGGAGAGAGAGAGAGGGAAGAGCAAGATAGAGTGAGGCTGAGACAGGGGTAAATGTAGGAGAGAGAGAGAGGGAGGGGGGRAGAGAGTGAGAGGTGAAAATTGATATGGAGAGAGAGAGAGAGGGATGRGGTAGAGAGAGAGGGAYRRAGGGAGGGAGAGAGAGAGAGGTAAATAGAGAGAGGCAGAGTAATGGATAGAGAGAGAGGGAAACAAGGAGAAAGAAGGGGGTAGAGATTAAGCTGCAACTAATATGGAGAAACATAGAGTGTGTTATCACTCTGTAAATTCCCAGAGGTTTTTACGAAAGAATAAATTTACCAGAGGTAACTTTATCCAACCACTTCGAAACTGGAATATAGCCTTACCATCTTCAGAGAGCGATCTTTGTATATGATTTAGATATGTTTTAATTTCAAGATATTAGGCTAGTTGAATAAAATAGGATTTACAGGTTTGTTGTTGTTTTTGTTAAGCTGGATGAAAATGATTTTACGCCACCATTAGGCTATGGAGTCTGTATTATAAAGATAGAAATCTAAACAACAAATAAAAGATTCTTTTCACAGGGTGAAATAATGCTTTCGTTGGATTCTTTAGAAGTAAAGTGACGAATAGTAGAAAAAGACGAGAATATCAATTAAAGCGAAGAATCATTTAAGAATTTATTCACTGTAATATCATAGGATAAACATCAAGATCATTCAAAGCCAGAAATAGGGTATGCAAAGATAATTCCTGCAACATACGCCACTTTTAAGAGATTAGATTAGAAAACAATATGACCACTGAGGAAGAAAAACATTTAACATAGAAAAGAAAACATCACCAATGAATAAAACGCAAGAATCCTGTGAAACGTCCCTTTTTGTATTGCTGGAAGATCTCTTGATAAAAATTACAGTCTTTATGGCTTACAGGGCATAAAGATCAACCCTCTGTACTTCAAAGTTTGAAGTATTTATAATCAACATTACATACAATCTTGTCATTAAAGATTAGGACGTGGAAAATCTAAATTTAGCTAACTAACTTAACAAGATACAAAAATTTAGGAAACTTCTTGACGAAGTGTTGAAACTTCATGTTGATCTTATGGGGTAAGCCGTTGGTGAGACCTCTACATGACCTCGTCTGACTGGATAGCTGACTCGGCTCTGACACCTCATGAACTACTCGATCAAATTGTAAAGCTCTTCCCATCGAAGGTGACTGGGAACAATGATTTTGAGTAGCCTTCGATATACTTCATCCATCTCTGTGTACTTGGAAAAATTCATCTTGATGACGAAGATGTACTGGATCTCGTGTTTTATGCTGATATCCAACTGTAAAGCATCTAAAAATGCCTTGCCTGTGATACTGCCTTGTATTCCTAAGAATTGCGAGCTATCTTTAGCCACAATGGCTAGCTTCTTTTTATAATTGGCAAGTGTCATTAACTTGTTATTTATAACTCTTAGACCAGGAAGACCTTTCTTTTGCAGAGCTTCAATTTTGTGAATAATCTTTGGACAACTATGTCCATAATGTGGACCTTTTCCTCCAGCTGTAGCATCAGTCCTCTCTTGTTCAGGACCCTCTTGACCTCAAGGATGGTCTCTGTCCTGTCTTCAATTTTCAACTCTTCTAGCTCCTCTCCGGTTTTCGAATTCAGGAGTTTGATGATCTCAGTAGCTTCTGTGGGCATATCTCCCAGTTCCCCTTGTATCTTCTCAATAGCTTGCTTACTTCTTTGTACCAATTCATTTTGCTCGAACATGATTTGTATCATCGACCATATTTCATTCATGAACTTAGTGATATCCATCCAGACACTTTCCTTTACCTCAGCAAGTGTTTTGCCTGCTACTGTTTTCTTTTGCAACTGTTGTAATTCCTGTTTGAGTCTGTTTGACGTTTGTTTTTCCCTGGAGTAGCTAGTTTTATAGGAAGATTTGAGTTCCTGAAGGTTCTCAACGTTTTTTCTGAGTTTATTGATCTCTATCTCCTGCAAGTTCATTTCCTCCATGGATTTCGCCAGTTCTACTATTTTTTCCAGAGATGTCAGTGGAGTTGTTGAAGGAATTTATGCCACTGATACTGCGCTTTCTCCTATAACTGAAACTGTTCTCAGTGGAATGGCTTCCATGGGCTTTGATTGTTCCTTTTATTTCACTAGATTTTCCAATTCTGCTTCCATTTCCTTCAACTGTTCATTCTTCTCCATTATCAGCTTGAGAATCTCATATTTTTCTCCTTTTGTTTCAGCTATCTCCTTTTCCTATGCATCTTCTGTTGGTGACAATTTCAATTGTTTTCTCAGAGAGGCTATATCTGAATTTTTCTTCTTAAGCATCTCCTCGACTGCTTTCACATTTGAGGGATCATACCCAATCTTGAGGACCAATTCTTCTAAGGTTTTAATTTTGTTATCCTTTGCAAAGGATGATATCGTTTCTAATTTGAGATGTGTCTGGACATTGCTCGGGGATACTTGTAGCTTAGAGGTAGCATTGGAAGCATTTGCCAATGCGGAGAAAACCATTTATCCAGTTTGCCTATGTAGATCCATTTGATTGGTAGGATGCACATCTTTAGTCTAGAATTCGAATGTCGCCCTTTTGTAATCGGTGATTACTTTCAGGTCTAGCATCTGTGCTTGTAGAAACGCCATGTACATTCTACCCTTTTCAGTGTCGAATGCAGACAATAGTCTATGTTGTGTAGTGGATGTTTGCTTCTAGAACTGACCATAAGTGTTGTTGGTCAATGTCTGATTCTTCTTTTTGATCATATCGTATTTCTCAAAAATACTCAATTTTGGTCCTATCTTGCTCGATTGGACGATTGGTGGAGTATCTATGGTCTTTTTGGGAAAAATGATAGACATGATTTGTTTGTTGCTTGTGCTAAGAAGCGACCGATCATCCATCTTGGTCGAGGTGGGCTAGATTTCCTTTTCACCAGCCGTGTCAGGGGTATGACTGGTTTTGGGCCTTTTAGTGTGTAACTAGAACTCCTCAGCCGAGACTTCGGCGATAGAAGGCGAAACGTCTTTCCTGGGTATTTTCTCTTTGGGAGCTTGAGTTGTAGTGGTCTGTGTCACTATGACTAAAGGTTCCTACTATTTTGTCTCAACCAGACTGTCTGGTTCCCATTCTTTTTTATTGGTGAACTTCTCTATCTCGGGCTTTGGTGTATGAACATATGGGATATTATTGTTTTTAACTCTCATCTCTGAAATTATCCCGCATGGTTCATAGTGCCATATGAAACTGCTCTGAAACTTCATCTCCTTTAGAAATTTGTCTGCTTCCTCTCTGGCACCTGGGCTATTTCATATGAAAGACTCAATCTGACCTTTAATTCTAAGTTGCTGCTTCTTTTTCAAAGACACGAAATATATGTCATCTGAATTAATCATCTGCCTTATGTATTCCAGGGAAAAAATCCTCACAGGAAGATACCTGGGCAACTTATATGGGGCCAACTCGCATCCATAAACTTTGATCTCAGTGTGGTTTTGGTACAAATACCAATCACCAGTCTTTGTAAGGTCCGAGAGATGTAAAATACTCTAAATTTCCTCGTTAATTCTAGGTTCGGATCTTCCGCTAAGCATACTCACCATTGGCTGTTAGAAATCCTCGATGAACTGCTTGAAACTGAATTTTGTAGAGTTATGTATGAGCAGTGAGGTCCACGCTATTACTGCCTACGGCCTCCCATCCTTGTCCATCTTCTGCATTGAAAAAGGAGAATTTGTTCGCTTGAAAGAAAAGCAACAAGTAAGCCAATATTGAAGAATATTGGAACATGCCTTCTATGGCGAAATTAATGAATTACTTGTGAATGTTGTCTACTAGGAACGTACTGTAGTCGAACTGAGTAGTGGGTTTCTCATCGATGGAGAAAATGGACAGAAATATCAAGATGGGTTCATCCACCCATTGATTTGAAAAATACCCAAGCAAAGCACACAGTGACGAGATGACCTGGTTTCCCTTTACTAAGAGCAGGGAGGAAGGATATCAGGGGTTTGTAGTGGGGAGCTGAGCGGATTGTGGGAGAAAATGCTCGAAAATCTGAGCTCTTTGGGGGAATGACATCTTCTGGTAGATCTCTGTGATGATTTGAACATTGAAAGGTGAGGCAGATTCTACTCTAGGTATCTACATCATCTAATCAATGGTTTCCGGTGTGATGAGGAAAAAAAATTCTCCTGATGAAGACATTTTGACTCTTTGGTCGGGGATGTAATGGGCCTCGCATTTGAGGGTGAATTCAAGAAAATGGTGAATCTGGGGGAAAATATACAGGGGAAGGTTGGACTCTTAAAGCCCAATTTCGTCACTCTGGTCTAAGAAAACGTCCTTTAGCCATAACTGCAAGTCTGCGAAGTCGAATTCACATCTGGTGTCTACAATTAGATGATATTTATCGGCCAAATGAATCCTGTCGACATTGACAGGAGGCGGGAGAAAAGGATATTCCTCGGCCTATGTTTTCTTCGATTTTCGTGCCATCGCTATAAAAGTACCTGCAAGTAAAATAGAAAGTTAGCAGGGATGACTGTGGCTT
The DNA here is from genome assembly GCA_009831015.1 of Picea engelmannii. Classification (NCBI taxonomy): domain Eukaryota; kingdom Viridiplantae; phylum Streptophyta; class Pinopsida; order Pinales; family Pinaceae; genus Picea; species Picea engelmannii. The sequence continues at coordinate 686,892 of ML785280.1, forward strand.
TCGAAAATTGAATGTAACGGAGAGGAAAACAAAAAAAATGTTCTCTCGTGCGACACTAGGGTAAATGATGGGAGAAAGAAAGGTAGAGGTAGTTTTGAGCGAACAGATACTCATTGGGTGCGGGAGACAACTCACTAGCCTAACAGATAGGTTAGCCTGTAATAAATTGCCAATGGGTCATTTGGAGCATGAGATGGCAGGCGACAACGAATGGCAAATACGGTCCAGTGACATGGAGGATGTTGATTGGGACTTGACCATGGTGAAGGGACTTGTAACGGGTGAGCCGAGGGAGATGGGTTGACCGAGTAATGAGATGTGACCCTTTGGGGAAATGTGGAAAATGACGTCATGGGGTGACGAGGTATGTCAGAAAAGGGAAATGGTAAGTGATGCAATTTTGGACCAACATATTTATGACACATAGTGAAGATGGGCCCACCCAAAAAACAATCCATTATGGACCCCCCCCACTCTGTTGAAAATAGATCGATAGGGGGGGTCAAAAAAACATGATTAGCCATCGATCAGTGCATGCGTTCCTGGACCGTAGATCTATGCACAAAATATAACTAACATTTCAGACCCCCCCCACTACCATTAAAAGCAGAATGGTCGGGAGGAGTTCAGAATCCAATCTCAGTCGTTGATGAAAGCACTAGTGTCTCATCCATTCAGATGTGTGCCTTCATTATCTCTGATTCTGGACCGCTCCCCCACCGTTAAAGGTAGAACGTTCGGGGGGGGGTATGGAAAGACCTGTCAATCGTTGATCTGGGCACCTGCTCTCCAACCGTTCATCTATGCGTGGTCTTTATTCAGTGAGAGAAAAATCATATTTTCTCATAAACTTAGGATAAGTACATTTTTGTGGGTTTGCCCAAGCTTTTCTCTATTTTAATCACCATGGGGGTTAGACATCAAATCTTTAAACCTCAAAAATATAGTTCAACATCAATCATCAAGCTTGTTTTATTGGGATTAAGCAAACTACCCTATGTTCTAACCTAATTACCTATGACAATTAGCCCAAATTAAACTGTTGGACTAAGGAATTACTCTATCTTGGGGTTATTTGACCAAGATTAGGCAGTTTGGTCAAATTTATTCACTAGCTAACCTAAATCACTTGGCTAAGATTAAACAAATTAGCCAAGCTTATTCACTACTCCTATCAACATCAATTTAAAAGGAGTTGGCCATGCTTGAACTTTATGGACCAAATCATTGTTATTGCATGGGGCTCTATTGAAATTATTTTTCTGCCCTCTTTATTCTTTTCTTTATTTTCTTTTTCTTTTCTCTTTCTTTTCTTTTCCTCAAATTATTTGCAAAATGAAAAATCATTTTACAAACAAAAACACTAAAGAGATAACATTTTAGTCACTAGTTGATCCTATAAATTATAGGGTTATAACAACGGCTCCACCTGGGGATGCTACTCTCCTTGTGAAGTGCCAAGAATCTTGTTTCCTGATGTCTTGAAAAAAAAATCTCCATAGTTGCCTTTGTTGTTTGATTTTTTTTATTTTGAAAATTTGATGACAATGTTCGGTGGCTTAGGGCCTTCTTTGCGGGCTTCAATCATCTGATAAAAATTATTCACTCAAAAACTTGTAAGCAAAATGAAAATGATTTGTACAATGGAAAAGTGTGACCAAATGGTCCCTACTGAGGAGGTGAATAGTGCTTCAGCATTCTTTCATTCACAGGTCCTCCTGGCAAATTGGTCTCGTCACTATCGTTGAGTAGGAAGGCATTATTTCCTATGAATGCATGAATGGTGTTAGGTCCCTTCCACAGACTGTCAAATTTTCCATGCTTCCCCTTATCTTCCTTTCGGGCATCCCATCTCAGAACCAAGTCACCCAGCTCAAATTCATCTTCCTTGGTTCTTTTATCAAAGATATTTTTAAAGATTTCCTGGACTACCTATGTTTTGTTGTATACCTCTTCTCTAGACTGCTACAAATGGATCATCTGGTGTATCCTTCTTTTGGAGTCATTTGGTTTAGCTTGCATTTCTTGCAACAATTTCATGACAGAAACCCCTAAGGAGGTAGGAAAAATTGCTTCGGTGTCGTAGACCAACTGGTATGGAGACATACCAATTGACTTCTTGGTGGTCAGTCTGTCGGCCCGCAGTGAAAAAACTAGCTTGTCATCCCATGACTTTTTGTTTTCTTGCAACATCTTAATAATGTTCACCAGGGTTTTATTGGATGACTCTGCGAGGACATTGCCTTGAGGGTAATATGTTGTGGAATGTCCCAAACTGATATGATACTGGTTGCAAAAGTTTATAAGCTTCTTGGACTAGAAAGTAGTTGCATTGTCAGTTATAATCTTTCTAGGACACCCAAAATGAGACAAGATATTATTTTCTAGAAATTTAATAATAACAGAATCAGTAGCTTGCCTGCTTGGTACAACTTCGATCCATTTTTTGAAATAATCCGTAGCAGTAAGGATCCACCTATGTTGTCATGAAGAGGGAGGATGTATTTCCTCGATGAAATCTAATCCCCATTGTTGGAAAGGAGTTTCAACAGAGATTGGTTTCAGGGGCAAAGGAAGGAGCTTTTTTTTTCTATCGAACACCTGACATTTATGACACAAAGTCACCTTCTGATTCACATCAACAAATAGTGTAGGCCAATAGAAACCAACTCTAATAATTTTATTACCTGTGGTCTTCCAGATGAGATGACCACCATAGTCTCCTGCATGAAAATCCTACAATACTTTGTTAGCTTCATCCTTCAACAGACAATTCAACAAAATACCTCCAGGATCCTTCCTATATAGATTGCCTTCTAGAATGAAAAACTTTAGTGCTTTCAATTTCAAAAACCTAGCTTTGGTTTTGGTCAGACCAGGGGGATATTGTAAGTTATGCAAAATAAATATTAGGTCTGTGTACCATGGAGAGTTCATAAATACCTCTTTCATGTTTGGATTCGCCTTCTCTTCCTGCTCATCTACTGCAACTAAGAAATTAATATCAAGAGCATGGAAATTTGATTCAGCCATTAACTTTTCTAGACCTTGACCTTTAATCAGTTTGGTAGGCTTAATATATATATCATACTCTATAATGACAACAATCCACTTTCCTCTTCTTCCATATGGAATGTCATGGGTTAAAATATCCTTTACTACTACATTCAGAACATATGCAATGGTGTGGGAATGGAGAATATATACTCTAAAATCCTTTATGGCTTTCACTAGGGAAAAGCCTTGTTTCTCCATTATTTTATAATTCAAAGAAGCATCTCTTAAATATTTACTAAAAAATCATATGGGTTGTTCATACCCTTTGTTGTTCTTCTATAGTAATACTGCTACAATGGTATGTTCAGAAGCAAAAGAAAAAATGTAAAAAACTTTGGTGAAGTTAGGACTGATCAAGACCGGAGCCTATGTGAGTGCATGTTTAACTTGTTCAAAAGACTGCTTGGATTCATTGTCCCATTTTATTTTTGTGTCCTTTTTTAACATGTTGGTGATGTTTCTGAGAAGCTCGGCCAGGTTAGGGATGAATGTTCTAAGAAAGTTTATTTTTCCAATGAAGGACTGTATCTCCTTGATATTCCTTGGGTGTTCTAATTTTTAAATGGCCTCTATTCTGCTAGGATCTATCTTAATTCCGTCCTTAGAGATTATGTGTCCCAACATATTACCTTCTTCTAATCCGAAGAGGCTTTTCTTAGGGTTTAGAGAAATCCCAAATTTCCTGTATTTCTCAAACACTCGTCTGAGATGTCATAAGTGGTTGTCATCGAATTGGGAATAAATCGTTACGGCATCTAGATAAATGACAATAAATTTGCCAAGTTCTTCCACAAAAGAGATGTCCATCTCTCTTTGGAAAGTGGCTCCAGTGTTCATCAACCCGAAAGGCATTTTCACGTACATGAAGGTACCCCAAGGTGTTGTGAAGGTTGTTTTCTCTTGGTCATCTGGATGAACTAGATCCTGGTTATAACCTGAGAAACCATCCAGTAAGGAGATTCGACTGGATCCAACTACCTTTTGTAATATGTGGTCCATTTTAGGCAATGGGTAGTTGTATTTTATGGAAACTTTGTTCAAGTTTTGGAAATCAATGCAGAGCCTGATTTCCCCAGTTTTCTTTCGGGTTAGGACCAGATTTGAAACCCATTTGGAAAATTGTAAGGGAACTATGATTTTGGCATCATACATCTTTTTTATTTATTTTTCTATTAGGGGAAGTAACTTGGGATTGATTCTCCTAATTTTCTATCTGAAAGTCTTTTGATATTCTTTTAATGGGATCCTATGTTGTATGATGCTTGTGTCATAAGATTTTAGATCTTCATAACCACAAGCAAACACGTCTGAATATTCCTTGAAAAGTTCAATGTATTTGAGTTTCTGCTCAGGGGGTAACGATTTGGAAAGGTTTACCATCTTAGGCCTCTCCTCTGTCCCTATGTTACAGTCTTCAACTTCTTTACCACTGGCTTCGATTTTTGGTTTTTTAGCTACATCATCAAAATCAAATAATTCTTCTAACATAACTAAACACCTAGGTAAAACATTACTCTTCAAATGAAAAACATCAGATTCTATCTCATCTTCACCTAACTCTCCTGAATCTGTTTTATTTACACTATCATTTCCAAAATACGATTTACTCACATTTTCATCTTCATTTTCTAAGTCTATGTTTGTACATTCGAAATCATTTTTACACTGTAGAAAATCTTCAATTTGATCATCATTTACAAATACCTGCCAGTATCTGATGTTGTTTGGGAAAATCAGTCTGCACTTCACCTTCACCGTGTATGGGCGAGTAGAACGAAAGGGTATCTTGCATGTGACTTCCGACATGACTAATCCATCTGCTAAAATGTTCAGTCCCCTAGGCATCACCTGCAAATAAACTTCAGTGAAACATTGAAGGGAATCCAAAATAACATTCCTATAAGATTTAAGCCTGGGATGTTTTGCTGCATACTCACCTTTAATTTGTTTAATAATCAATTTAGAATCGCCTCTTACCATGATTTGTTTGGAACAAACCTTCTTGAGTACTTTCAGTTCGAGCATCAAAGCTTCGTACTCGGCTATGTTGTTAGTGCATTGAAAATTTAGTTTGTAAGAGTGGTTCTCCGAATGCCTGGTTTTGTGATTGTGCAACCAAAATCCTGCTCCAGCTCCTTCTTTACTTATAGCACCATCGAAGTCCATACTCCAAAAATCCACTGGCAAATCTTCACATATTACATTTTCTTTTCTTTCTGCCTCAGTGATTTCATGACTTTCTTTAGGATTGATTGTAGCTTCATCCAACTGAGTGATTTGTTCTTCCATATCACCATCGTTATATAGGATGAAGGAATCTAGATCAGAGTGTGTAGAGTACAAAGGATAGTTATGTGGCATTTCTTGGCTCCTAACAATGTATTTCATCAACATCTCTCTTTACAGTCTTCTTTGTTGCCTAAATATTGGGATGGTAGCATATGACATATCCAACTGCAAGGTGCCTTTCAACTTGGACCCCCAAGACCTGGACAGTAACATACAATATTCCGGGGGAATGTCTGCGACTACAACATCCATAAACATAATTTTTACTGGAATCTGAACCAAAGTGATGCATAGGTCCTTGATCAAGCTGATACATATGACTTTGCTGGAGTCAAAAGAGTGTAAATCCTTGTAAGGCATGGTTACCTCAAGTCCCAATTTTTACATCACTTCTTTAGGCATCAGGTTATGGGAAGCACCCAAATCTAACATAGCATTGTGCAGAATCAGATCGTGTATATTAAGGATGATGTAAAAGGGAGCGACAACGCCAGTGTCAGTCTGGCCATCAACTTTAGGGCCAAACATGAGTTCAGGTTGATTGTCGGTAAGATTTACCATATCCAAATGATTCACTGATCCAACGGTTAAGGTCTTCCTGCCTATATTAGGTTTAGTGCCCAGTGCTTTAATCACTTGTGATCGGTAAGCATCCTTACTCATCAACTCGGAAAGAGGAATGGGAATTTTCACTTTGGATAATTCCCCTTCGAGGATGAAAGGAGTAGGGGCTTTGTTTTGGCTCAGCAACTCTAATTTGTCCACCATATTTTTCTGGGACGAATTACTTGGTTGATTAGTTGATGAAACCTCAGTCTAAGTTGATCTTTGTAAAATTGTAGGGTTTCTTTTTGCTAGAGCTTCAACGTTACCTTTCTCAGGGATCTTCTTGGTAGAAGGCTCAAAATTTTTCTTGGTTTCAATGGTCTTCTTCGTTTTGGTTACCTTTTTTGAGGAACTTTAGTCTTTCTTTTTACTTCACAGATTGTATTTCCTATGTACCTCCATGATGGCATTCTCAAATTCCTACTATTTGATATCTTCAACTTCTTCATTCACCTTTGTTTAAGAAAGAAGGAAAAGTTCTTGCTCTTCCTGAGTGAGGAAAATGGTTTCATTATCATGAATGCCCATGAGTTTTATGTGCATATCCTTTACTTCTGCAATTATCTCCTCTCCCTCATCGCCATAGTTTTTTTGTAGAGGTGGTTTGATCTGTTGATTAGGACCCCTCTGTTCTCTTTGATCCCTGGGATCTCTCTACCTGATTTAGGGAGGATTTCTTCTGAAGTTAGGTTTTCGAATTTGTGGGGCAGGGTGGTTTTCTCTAGGAGGATTTTTTTCGACTATAGTAAGTCTCTCCATCATCATTTCCATTGTTCTAGCTAAATATTCCAATTTGGAATCAGAAGAAGATGTAGAAGGTTTCTCTTTAATTGTAACTCTCCTTTTCATCCTTTGTCACACCCTTTTAGCCAACAAGTTGGCCTCCACACTTATTGTTCTTTTATGCATGTCTTCCAGGATGGCATAGTTTCTTTCCCTTAATTGATATGACATATCAGCATCAAAACCATTAGGGAATTTTGTCAACTCTAAACCTTGTGGTGGTTTTATGTCAGTTGGAATCGCATTGTACAAATTGTTGAAGCAGGTGCAGTAGCCTTGTAGTGTCTCACCTTGATTTCTTCTTATATTTTCGTATTCCAACAAGATCTCGAGAGGGTTTTTCTTTACCTCCCATTTGTCCAGATTTTTTTTTTGAAATGTTGTAAGGTCGAGTACTGATGCAACATGCAAGACTTTATACCATTTCTTAACATCCCTAGTGAGACTCTACACAAAAAGTCTCATTTGAACATCAACTTCATATACTTCCTGTAAGTCAAAATAATCATTCATTTTATCAAAGTGTTGTTGTGCGTTCAAAGGGAATGTACCATCGAACTGTGGGAGTTGTGTTTGATAATCTTGGGGCATAGAATGTAGAGGTGCGGGCAATACCATGGGAGCATATCTAGCATCCATGATAGGTGGAGGAGGTGGTACAACAACCTGGGTAATAGGTGGGGTGGTGACAGAGGATGAGGGGGATGAGGTACTAGTTAGCGTAGAGTGCGTGGTTTGAGGTTTTGTAGTGGGAGATAGTATTTCAGGGGTCCGAGGTTGCAGGATGGTTGGATCTAAAACGGTTTTAATCACAAAGATATCAGATTTCTCTCTAAACAGGCTTTGTTCGAAAATGGTGTCAAAGTCAAGATCCTGAAGGGAAACAATCTCCTCTGGAAGAGAAGGGGACCTGTGAAGGGGACTATTACTCACTAAACTTTCTACAAAGGTATTCTTTCTGAGTAGTTGTTCCAGATTATTAGTTGCAACTACAGCTTTCAGATCTGGGTGGGATCGAGTGTATGCTCTTTTAGGAGCCATATTTTTTAATCTTTATATATTTTTTATTTTTAGTTTTATGAGTCCGAAACTATTATGTACAAGCTTTAACAACCTCTAAAAATAATTTCATTTTTAGATTTATAATTTGTTTAGAAACAAATCTTTCTTCTAAGGAAAAGAAACTGTGGGGTTCAAAAGTTTGTTCTTCCCCAGTGGAGTCGCCACTATGTTATCGCTCTGTAAATTCCCAAAGGTTGTCAGGAAAGAAGAAATTTACCAGAGGTAACTTTATCCAACCACTTCAAAACTGGAATCTAGCCCTACCAGCTTCAGAGAGGGATCTCTCTATATGATTTATATATGTTTTAATTTCAAGATATTAGGCTAGTTGAATAAAATAGGATTGACAGGTTTGTTGTTGTTTTTGTTAAGTTGGATGAAAAGGATTTTACGCCACCATTGGACTATGGAGTCTGTACTATAAAGATAGAAATCTAAATAGAAAATAAAATTTCTTTTCACAGGGACCGATAATGCATTCATTGGATTCTTTAGAAGTAAAGTGAAAAATAGTAGAAAAAGATGAGAATATCAATTAAAGAAAAGTAGCATTTAAGAATTTCTTCACTGTAATATCAGAGGATAAACATCAAGATCTTTCAAAGCCAGAAACAGGGTATGCAAAGATAAACCCTGCAACATACACTACTTTTAAGAGATTAGACTAGAAAACAATATGACTACTCAGCAAGAAAAACATTTAACATAGAAAAGAAAACATCACCAATGAATAAAACGCAAGAATCCTGTGAAACATCCATTTTTGTATTGTTGTAAGATATCTTGATAAAAATTACAGTCTTTATGGCTTACAGGGCGTAAAGATCAACCCTCTATACTTCAAAGTTTGAAGTATTTATAATCAACATTACATACGATCCTGTCATTAAAGATCCGGACGTGGCAAAGCTAAATTTAGCTAACTAACTTAACAAGATAGAAAAATTTAGGAAATTGCTTGGTGACATGTTGAAACTTCATGCTAATTTTCTGGGGTAACCCGTTGGTGAGACCTCTGCACGACCTTGTCTGACTGGATAGCTGACTTGGCTCTGAAACCTGATCACCTACTCGATCAAATTGCAAACCTCTTCCCATCAAAGGTGACTGGGAATGACGACTTTGAGTATCCTTCGGTATACTTCGTCCATCTCTATTGAAAAGTTTGTTCTTCCCCAGTGGAGTCGCCACTATGTTATCACTCTGTAAATTCCTGGAGGTTGTCAAGAAAGAAGAAATTTACCAAAGGTAACTTTATCCAACCACTTCAAAACTGGAATCTAGCCCTACCAGCTTCAGAGAGGGATCGCTCTTTATGATTTAGATATGCTTTAATTTCAAGATATTAGGCTAGTTGAATAAAATAGGATTGGCAGGTTTGTTGTTGTTTTTGTTAAGTTGGCTGAAAAGGATTTTATGCCACCATTGGACTATGGAGTATGTATTATAAAGATAGAAATCTAAATAGAAAATAAAATTTATTTTCACAGGGAGAGATAATGCATTCATTGGATTCTTTAGAGGTAAAGTGACGAATAGTAGAAAAAGATGAGAATATCAATTAAAGAAACGAAGCATTTAAGAATTTCTTCACTGTAATATGAGAGGATAAACATCAAGATCTTTCAAAGCCAGAAACAAGGTATGCAAAGATAAACCCTGCAACATACACTACTTTTAAGAGATTAGATTAGAAAACAATATGACCACTGAGMAAGAAAAACATTTAACATAGAAAAGAAAACATCACCAATGAATAACACGCAAGAATCCTGTGAAACATCCATTTTTGTATTRTTGGAAGATCTCTTGATAAAAATTACAGTCTTTATGGCTTACAGGGCGTAAAGATCAACCCTCTATACTTCAAAGTTTGAAGTATTTATAATCAACATTACATATGATCCTGTCATTAAAGATYAGGATGTGGMAAAGCTAAATTTAGCTAACTAACTTAACAAGATACAAAAATTTAGGAAATTGCTTGATGACGTGTTGAAACTTCATGTTGATTTTCTGGGGTAAGCCATTGGTGAGACCTTTGCACAACCTCGTCTGACTGGATATTTGACTCRGCTTTGAAACCTCATCACCTACTCGATCAAATTGCAAATCTCTTCCCATCAAAGGTGACTGGGAACGACAACTTTGAGTATCCTTCGGTATAYTTCGTCCATCTCTGACGGTAAAGCATCTAAAAATGCCTTGCYTGTGATACTGCCTTCTATTCCTCATAATTTCAAGCTATCTTTAGCCACAATAGCTAGCTTCTTTTTATAATCAGCAAGTGTCATTAACTTGTCATTTATAACTCTTAGACAAGGAACACCTTTCTTCTGTAGAGCTTCGATTTTGCTGAAAAATCTTTGCACTCCTATGTCCATAGTCTAGACCTTTTCCTCCGGTTGTAGCATTAGTCCTCTCTTGGTCAAGACCCTCTTGACCTCAAGGATGGTCTCTGTCCTGTCTTCAACTTTCAACTCTTCTAGTTCCTCTCTGGTTTTCGAATTCAGGAATTTGATGATCTGAGTAGCTTCTGTGGTCATATCTCCCAGTTATCCTCGTATCTTCTCAATAGCTCGCTTACTTGTCTGTACCAATTCATTTTGCTCGAACATGTTTTGTATCATCGGCCATATTTCATTCATGGACTTAGTGATATCCATCCAGACACTTTCCTTTTCCTCAGCAAGTGTTTTGCCTGCCACTATTTGCTTTTGCAACTGTTGTAATTCCTGTTTGAGTCTATATGATGTTTGTTTTTCCTTGGATTAGTTGGTTTGATAGGAATATTTGAGTTCCTGAAGTTTCTAAACCTCTTTTCTGAGTATACTAATCTCTATCTCTTGAAAATCCATATACTCCATGGATTTTTCCAGTTCTACTATTTTTTCCAGAGCTGTCAGTGGAGTTGCTGAAGGAATTTCTTGCTCTGATACTGCACTTACTTCTGTAAGTGGAACTGAACTTAGTGGAATGAATTTCATGGGCTTTGATTGTTCCTTTTCTTTCACTAACTTTTCCAATTATGCTTCCATTTGCTTCAACTGTGCATTCTGCTCCATGATCAGCTTGAGCATCTCATCTTTTTCTCCTTCTATTTTAGCTATCTCCTTTGCCTATGCATATTCTATTGGTGGAAGTTTAAACTCTTTTCTCAGAGAGGCTATATCTTTATTTTTCTTCTTAAGCATCTCCTCGACTCCTTTCACATTCGAGGGATCATACCCGATCTTGAGGACCAATTCTTCTAAGGTTTTAATTTTGTTATCCTTTGCAAAGGATGATATCTTTTCTAATTTGAGTTGTGTCTGGACATTGCTCAAGGATAATTGTAGCTTAGAGGCAACAGTGGAAGCATTTGCCAATGTGGAGAAAACCATTTCTCCAGTTTTCCCATGCATATCCATTTGATCAGCAGGATGCACATGTTTAGTCTAGAATTTGAATGTCGCCATTTTGTAATCAGTGATTACTTTGGGGTCTGGAACCTGTGCTTGCAGAAATTGCATGTGATTTCTACCCTTTTCAGTGTCAAATGAAGACAATAGTCAGTGTTGTGCAGTGGATGTTTTCTTCCAGAACTGAGCATAAGTTTTGTTGATCAACGTCTGATTCTTCTTTTTGATCATATTGTGTTTCTCAAAAATACTCAATTTTTGTCCTATCTTGCTCAACTAGACGATTGGTGGAGTATTCCTCATCTTTTTCAGAAAAATGGCAGATATGATCTGTTTGTTGCTTGTGCTAAGAAGCGACCGATCATCCATATTGGTTGAGGTGGGTTGGATTTCCTTTTCGCCAGTCGTGTCAGGTGCATGACTGGTTTTGGGCCTTTTAGTGTGTAACTGGAACTCTTCAGTCGAGACTTCAGCGACAGAAGGCAAAACGTCTTTCCTGGGTATTTTCTCTTTGGAAGCTTGAGGTGTAGTGGTCTGTGTGACTATGATCAAAGGTTCTTGTTGTTCTGTCTTGACAAGAGTGTTTGGTTCCCATTCTGTTTGATTGGCAAACTTCTCTGTCTCAGGCTTGGGTGTATGAACATATAGGATATTCTTCTTTTTATCTCTGATCTCTGAAATTATCCCACATGGGCCATAGTGCCATATGAAACTGCTATGAAAATTCATATCCTGCAGCAATTTGTCTACTTCCTCTCCGGTTCCTCATCTATTGCATATGAAAGACCCAATCTGACATTTAATTATAAGTTGCTACTTCTTTTTCAAAGACACGAAATGTATGTCATCTGAATTAATCATATGCCTTATGTATTCCAGGGAAAAACTCCTCATGGGTAGATACCTGGGAAACTTATATGGGGCCAACTCCCATCCATAAACTCTGATGTCAGTGTGGTTTTGGTACAGATACCAATCATGAGTCTTTGTAAGGTCCGAGAGATATAAAATACTCTAAATTTCCTCATTAATTCTAGGTTCAGGTCTTTCACTTAGCATACTCACCACTAGGTTGTAGAAATGCTCGATTAACTTCTTGAAACTGAATTATGTAGAGTTATGTCTGAGCAGCGAGGTCCACACTATTAATTCCTATGGCCTCCCATCCTTGTCCATCTTCTGCATTAAAAAGGATAATTTGTCCTCTTGAAAGAAAATGAACAGGTAAGAAAATATTGAAGAATAGCGGAACATGCATTCTGTGGTGAAATTGATGAACTGCTTGTGAATTTTGTCTACCAGTAATGTACTATAGTCGAACTGAGTAGTGGGTCTCTCATCGGTGGAGAAAATGGAAAAAAATCTGAAGATGGGTTCATCCAACCATTGATCTGAAAAATACCCAAGCAAAGTACACAATCACGAGATGACCTGGTTTCCCTTTATTAAGAACAGGGAAGAAGGATATAGTGGGTTTGTAATGGGGAGCTGAGTGGATTGTGGGAGAAAAATCTGAAAAATCTGAGCTCTTTGGGGGAATGGTAGCTTCTAGTAGAGCTCTGTGATGATTTCAAGGTTGAAAGGTGAGGTAGATTCGGCTCTGGGTATTTGCATCATCTGATCAATGGTTTTCGGTGTGGTGAGGAAACAAATTTCTCCTGCTGAGGACATTATGGCTCTTTGGTCAGGGATGTAATGGGCCTGGCATTTGAGGGCGAATTCGGGAAAATGGTGAATCTTGGGGAAAATATACAGGGAAAGTTTGGACTCCCAGAGCCCAATTTCGTCACTCTGGTCCAAGAAAATGTCCTTTAGCCATAATTGACAGTCTGCAAAGTCAAATTCACATCTGGTGTCTGTGATTAGATGATCTTTATCGACCAAATGAATCCTATCAGGATCAACAGGAGGTGGGAGAAAAGGATTTTCCTCGGCCTCCGTTTTCTTTGATTTTGGCGCCATCACTGTAAAAGTACCTGCAAGAAAAATAGAAAGTTAGCGGGGATGACTGTGGCTTTGGACAATTGACTGTAACGAAGAGGAAAATGGGAAAAATGTTCTCTAGTGCGGCGACAGGGTAAATGATGGGAGAAATAAAGGTAGAGGTAGTTTTGAGTGAACGTATACTTGTTGGGCATGGGGGACAACTCAACATGATAATGGATAGGTTAGCCTATAATAAATTGCCAATGGGTCATTTGGAGTGTGAGATGCAGACGAAAACGAATGATGAATACAGTCCGGTGACGTGGAGGACGTTGATTGGGACTTGACCATGGCGAAGGGACTTGTAATGGGTGAACCGAGGGAGACGAGATGACGGAGTAATGAGATGTGATCCTTTGGGGAAATGTGGAAAATGACGTCATGGGGTGACGGGGTATGTCAGAAAAGGGAAATGGTAAGTGATGGGATTTTGGACCAACAAATTTCTAACATGTAGTGAAGATGGGTGCACCCGAAAAACAATCCAGTCCAGACCCCCCCCTCCGTTAAAAACAGATCGATAGGGGGGGTCCGAAAAACACCATTACTTGTCGATCAATGCACCTGCTCCTAGACCATAGATATATGCGTGAAATATAACCAACATTCTGGAGCCCCCCCCACCATTAAAAGAATAACAGTTGGGGTGGTTCGGAATCCAATCTCAGCCGTTGATGAAAGCATCAGCGTCTCAGTCGTTCATATGTGTGCCTTAGTTATCTCTGATTCTGGACCCCCTCCCATCATTAAAGGTAGAATGGTTGGGGGATCCGGAAAGACTTTTCAACCATTGATCTGGGCACCCTCTCTGTCGTCATTCATCTATGTGCGGTCTTTATTCCATGAACGCAAAATCATATTTTCTCGGAAACTTAGGATAAGTACATTTTTGTGGGTTTGCCCAAGCTTTTCTCTGTTTTAATCACCAACGGGGTTAGACATCAAATCTTTAAACCTTAAAATATAGTTCAACATCAATCATCATGCTTGTTTTATTGGGATTAAGAAAACTACCCTATGTTCTAACCTAATTAGCTATGACAATTAGCCCAGATTAAACTATTGGACTAAGGAATTACTCTATCCTGGGGTTATTTGACCAAGATTAGGCAGTTTGGTCAAATTTATTCACTAGCTAACCTAAATCACTTGGCTAAGTTTAAACAATTTACCCAAGCTTATTCACTACTCCTATCAACATCAATTTAAAAGGAGTTGGCCATGCTTGAACTGTATGGGCCAAATCATTGTTATTGCATGGGGCTCTATTGAAATTATTTTTATGCCCCTCTTTATTCTTTTCTTTCTTTTCTTTTCTTTTCTTTTTCTTTTCTTTCTCTTTTATTTTTCTTTTCTTTTCCTCAAATTATTTGCAGAATGAAAAATATTTTGACAAACAAAAACACTAAAGAGATAACATTTCAGTCACCAACTGATC